>JWZT01000332.1:6007-18712 GCA_000827895.1 Thelohanellus kitauei
ATGCGCAGCAAATTTAAAATGGTGTGAATTGGTTTGCGGATCTTTTAACAAACATTTTTCTTATAAAATAAAATATTAAATGATTGAAAAGCACTTGGAAAGAGAAATAAAGCACAAATTAACAAGGAAATGTCTAATAACGTAAATAATAAAATTTTATAAGATCTTTCGAATAAATTCTCAAAGCATTCAAATTACCAAATAAAAATATATAATAAATAAAATATATAAAAAAACCAAAAAATCACTATTAAGCATATAAACAACCTAATATAAAAAATATAAGAGAATATAATAAAAATCAGGAGAAATTATTCCTAAAATTAAATGTATTTAAGTTTAAATTCTTTGAATGAAACTTAACCATATTTTTTTATAAATATTCCTAAAAATAAATTAAATTAGATGATTGCCTAAAAAATATTTCAATCCAATGGCTCAAAGCCAGCGAGTATTCTTTAACTTAAGCCAATTTTTTACTGTAGCCCACGAGCTGAAAGTAATTTTGAAATAGCTATAAATTGAAGTCCTAGCTTTTCTGGTAAAAATATTGATTACCGAATAGTTCTGAAAACCATATAGACAGAATATGCACAAAAGTGATGTAAGGACACTACTGTTAAACCTTGATTTGTGGCAACTTTTATTAAATAGATTTTAAAGATTATTAAATAGATCGAAAAACCATTTATTGGAATGTTTTTAATAAAATGTTAAGCCATTAATGCGTAAAATCTTGCAACGCGCAGTCGCGCAGTAAAATTTGAACTCCCAATAACTTTATTCCTACTGGTAGGATTTTTGTAAAAACAGAGAATAATGATGTTCTAGGTACATATTATTATCTGAAAACTTCAAAAAGGGGGTCGAGTATGGGAGATCTTGCCAAAGTTATTCCCATTATTACTTGAATCTAGGAAAGGATCGAAAAAGTTAATTTTATAGCTGTCCTCGTGTTTTATAATATATATACATTAATCGTCACAAAACCGTGAAGTTAAAATATTAATGAACTACAGCTCTCTTAAGTCAATAATAAAGTTTAAATTAATCTGAAGACTTTAATGGCCAGTCGGAGGAATCAATGAAACTTAATAATATATCGACGGGAATATTCTATGGTTTAAACGGGCTACTGTTCTACAACCAGTGTTTGAGAGGTCTCAAATCTTCGGAAATCGCGATCGTAAACACGTGATAAACATGAAAGACTGACCACTAAATGACGTCGATTAATTGCAGCAATCGCCGCTGCCGCACATTTTGGCAAAAAATCACCATCAAATCACTGAAATATGGAGGCGACACTTGAAGTATTTTTGAGAGGTATTCAGGGTTTAACCAGTCAAGAGGCATTTGACAAACTAGACGACATGTTGAAGAAGTTTACGTCACGCAAGTCTCGGAGGCATTCTTTGAGCTTTGTATTTAAGGAATTGTGGGATTATTTATTCCGTAACAGATTATGGCCTGTCAATATTTTAGGGATCTCTTTTTTGGTTATTTTTGATTGTCTTTTGATTATTTTTTATAGATTTTCACCAAGGTCAACGTTATTTTAATGCAAGGTGGGACGTTTCTGTTTCAGCCATGTTTTCATTTTTGTCCCAATTACTATTTTTTGCCGTTTACTTCTTATACTTCTATCAAGTCAGCTATAATAATCATAAAAAATTACTGGATATCATCGAATTAGGAAGTTTTTGTGCGATAATTTTAGAAACACTAAGGCCCAATGATTTCAAGTATCCCTGTTTTTACTGCTACCATTACGAAGCAAAAACTTTAGTTTTTGCTCTTCGGGATCGTCGCATAATTAAAATCCCCCCGAATCTAATAGTTACTGATGATATCCTTTTGTTAAACCACGAAGATTTCACTCGTGAAAAAATTCACATGAGTGAGGTTAGTATCTTACATTTTGCGTCAATATTACTTTATATATAGGTTGAATTAGTTGAGAATTTTTCGATCGAAAATATGGAAATCCCATCTCAAAATTTTTATACTGTACTCTCAGGTAATTTTGTCAAAAAATAACTCTGACCTCTGTCTCACACATTTGTCAAATAATTCGTTTTCATCTCTGTATTTTTCCTTCACACACAAGTGATTTTAGTCAACAAGTTAATTCCATAGTTCTCTTTACACAAACCATATGGCATAGATTTGATTAGATTCAGCTGTTTTTTCAAGCTAGTTCTTACAAGGTCCATAATTACACATCAATAGTTATATCTGTGAAAGATTCTAACTTAAGTATTCCCAGAAGTATATGAGCTTGTTATCGGGATGCATTTGCTTCTTGAGAAAAATTGAATCCAACCCAAAGAGCTAAATATGACGAAGAAAGTATATCCTGAGATCAAATACAACCGTCTCAACTTATAACAACAAATCAAATTGTTAAAATGCACCGGCGAGATATTTTTAGCCAGAAGCCAACAATACACAAAATATTTTTTTCCGTAGACCAATAAATCAAAGATTCACAATTTTGTCGTTCATATATTAATAAAACGAGAAACATTCATCACCGATAATTAATGAAACTTTGATTCGCATCTTAGACGCTTTGGCACTCAAAGAATCACTGACTATTGGCATATCTCAAGAGGGCTGGATAACCCACCCATTTTCCCAATTAGTTGTTCAGTTCTGAACTTAGTATCTCTTTAAAATTAATCACTTACTTCTCTAGTAATTCTCTAACATCTTGTCCAGTCATAGTTGAAATTTAGAGGGACTTTGATCCATAAAATGATAAAGCTTAGTTGAAAACGGTTCACTTAACGCCTAGATACGCTTTTGGGTGCGTGGCTCAATTCTTGCACTCAATTAAAACAATGCTGATTTAATCGTTTATTTTACCAGATTTAACGGAATCCAACCTTTATTGCTCCTCAAAAATTTTTTAATCGCATTTTCTTGATGAATGATCTCCACATTTGTAGGGGTGGGTTCGCAATAAATTGGATGTGATCGGACAATGAATTTTATTCGAGTCTATCAATTAGACAAAGTTGACTTCTCTAAAATACTCACCGTTTTGTAATTTTCGTCCAGGAAAGGAATTTATGGTGATTGCAATTAAACTCGATAATCAATCGTCTGGATACGTTTTCGCAATTTAAACGTCTGATATAAACGTGAGACAATTTTTGACTATCTAATTTATAGAGATTGATACAACTTGGAAGTTTTACAAAGTACTAATACCAAGACTGAAGCTATGCTTGGAGTTTTTTGCCATTTTAAATACAGAAATGTTAACTTCAAAAGAATCGGCGATGACCTTTTCTGCCACAAAACTATAATCGATCTCATCGAAAACAACAAATATTTTTCGTTAGCACTGATCGTAGATGATAACATTTACTTAGTTGGTAAATATTTTCACTTGTGTTATCGTCGAACTAGTCAAGCAATATGCTCGAGGATATTTGTTAGATTCAATCGACATGAATGTATGTTGATAATATGACAGATATCAATGGGTTTAATATCGATGCAGGTTACAATGCCAACTTTCATACTTTCTTCTATCATATTCGGTTGCATGAAAATTATTCGAATCACAAGTAGATCGGTAATTATCGATTCTCACCAGTCTCACAGTGAAATGTTCAGCGATATCCAAAGTCTGGTCCATATATTATTTAATGATTCAAAATCGATATTTACTTATCCTCATATTCTGAGCAACCTAAACATGACAAATGTAGATCAATTTACTGTTCTAGGTTGTTTGCTGCTGCGAAAAACAAGGAATTGTGACTGCTTCCAGCGACTATCCAGATGAGCTATTGATATTGAGGACAAAGAAGAACCGGGATCCAGATGAAGAAACTACTTTAAAAAATCTTGTAAGTGATGAATTTTTAGAGAATATGCTTGACTTTCAAATGATAAATATTGAAAATGATATCAAACAAGGAAATTCAATTAGAACACGTCATTTAAGAAGTGATAACCCATCTAAATTGTTCAAAACTCACCTTGGAAAGACCATTCCTTTGGTATGCTTGGAGTTAATCATATGCATTTTCCGTTTTTCTATCTAGTAGTTGTCAATTTCCACTCATACGTTTGTTGAATAATTCTCTGAAAGGTGACAATAATTGCGATGACCACTCGTAAGGTGGTTTTAAACCAGATTTTCCGAATGTCTATGCTTAATGGATCATAGATTATATGAAACAGGGAATGTTTTGCCCTCAAGTTCCCAAAAAGTTTTAAATATCGTCCAATATATCGTAAACGGAGAAATTGTCAACAAAATATCATTCATTCAGAATATACTGGTCGAACAAAATAGTAAATCTATATATTTTTGGAGTAAAAGTATCAGTAAACTTTGGGCCTGCTGTTGATATTCTTGAAAATTGTAAACACATATGGGATGGGGAAGTGACTAAAGAGCTAAATACTGAACAAATGTAACTCGTTTTGTTTACCAGGAATATCATGAAATCCAAGATATCATTACTTTGTATTGGCAAAGAATATTTTTCATTCTCTCTAAGAATATCGACAGTGACAACCGATGAAAGTTAGTTTTTTTTTATTGAAGTGAGCGGCGTCGATTTTGTGGTGCATAAAGCCTCACTAGATGGGCAACAGCCAACGGACAAAGTTTTTTCTTTCAAAACTGAAAAATTAGCCCGTGAAACATTTAAACTCATACCCTTGGTGCTAAGTCTAAACGATTTGTATGATCGATTTTACACAGAAAAATCGACGAGGATATATTTATGGGCTCTATACTGCTAACCGAAAAGGTGATACAAGTATTTATGGATGCTTAACGAGGACTGTGCGGATTTTATTCATTATATGAAAGAGCTTAAGGTCAGGTTTTGCCGCTTTACCAAAGAAAATCTAACTAATAGCCTTGTCGATAATTACTTAAACTTTTAGGACCTTTCAGTAAAATTAGGACTCAACCGAGGATTTAACGCCTCTCTATCATTGAAAAAAAACGAAAAGGGTTCAAGTGGTTTGGTTGTTGATGATTTTAGAGACGGGTGCCCAGATATGTCAAGATAAATACATGGTTCAATCTTTGTTATTTAGACCCAACTCCCCTCTGGAATCGAAGATATTAAAAAGCACATCAAAGAGGTGGATATTGTTCCTATACGTGTTCCTCTCTACGTTAACGCCACCTACTCCAGTCATATTCATTGATAAACAGGTATAACAGAGATGCTAAATATTTTGAAAGAGTACAACGACCATATCTGTTTGGTTAGTAGCTGGAACAACACATCTATGTATATCAATAGTTCGGTTGTACACTTGAAGTTAAATCTTACCTAAATTCAGTTTAAAAATCGTTCCAATATTAAATGAGAACTGCCTACACCCTCTTCACCATGCGTCCCACTTTGATGTATATGATGATAAATCAAAATTTGAAGACAACCATTGCCCTTCCAAAGGTGATTCTGTTCATAATAAAAAGACTCCGTGATGCTAGACTTTAGTGGTCTCATAAATTCAATCAATAGCTTGTTTGTGCACCCGCCAAATCCTTGGGCGCGAATCACCGGGGCGTTCATTTACGTAATTTATCGATTGATGTACAGGCAAGAAAATTTCGGCTAAATTTACAAAGGAGCGTTTTATTTTTCATGTTATCTCATATGATCATTTCTTTAACATATTTCTTATCTATCATTTTGGTTGCACCTAATCCGATACCAATGGTTCAGCTAAGTACTTTGCTGTTTTGGAAAATTCCCCTTCTGGCTACTTCACATCTATTTGATAAAACTGAAAAATCATTGATGAATATCTTACCGAAGACGAATCACGTCGTAGATCCTGATTTCAGATGGTGGACTATTATTCTGGGTTTTTGTATAGTTATACCAACCGGTTTCATGATTTCATTCGTACTTAACCATATCAGCCTTTTCTGCTATTCTGTTATCAACTCTTCAAATCAAAGTTATGCGTTTTTGTATTACTCAAGGTATTTTTTATAATGATTAGAAATATCAGGAATCTTTTGGTGTCGGACCCAGAACAATACGATATTATCAAGAAATATACGCAATATTTTTCAAACATTGGAACGTCGATGTTCCTCAGTGAGAATTTGTTTATCTTAGTTTCTTTATCGTTTTGTCTCTCAAATTTCACTCGAAAATGTTCGCTGGTTAACGTTTCACTACCCTCACTCTTCTTCTACTTCATAGTGTAATATCGTAACTATACATTCAGGTTTATGACACAATTAGTTGAGATCGTTCTGCATGCCCCAAATGCTGGTCATTTACCAAAAAGAAGCCAGCGAATTTTACTGTATACAAACGTGGGTATCATTGGGGTGTGTCTTTTAATGGTTTTTTGCATTTACGAAGCTCTGAAAACTGGATTTAGAAGGTATTATTTTACATACAATAGAAAGTTAGTCAATAAATATAGAACTGAAAAAATGCTATTCGATACACAAGTCGGAGATAATTCACCGAATAGATTTTAAATCGCCTCCCCTTTTCGTTTCATAATAAATCCCTTATCCCATGTCAATTATCTAAAAACATCTGTAATTGGACGCTTATTTTCTTTTTAGAATATTTCTCATTGATAGTAGAGTTTACCAAGACTTTTCTCATCATGTACTTATGATAAACCACGGGTTTACATTACGCGCTTCGATATTATCAACTAAGTGCGTTTTTGTATTACTCAAGGTATTTTTTATAATGATTAGAAATATCAGGAATCTTTTGGTGTCGGACCCAGAACAATACGATATTATCAAGAAATATACGCAATATTTTTCAAACATTGGAACGTCGATGTTCCTCAGTGAGAATTTGTTTATCTTAGTTTCTTTATCGTTTTGTCTCTCAAATTTCACTCGAAAATGTTCGCTGGTTAACGTTTCACTACCCTCACTCTTCTTCTACTTCATAGTGTAATATCGTAACTATACATTCAGGTTTATGACACAATTAGTTGAGATCGTTCTGCATGCCCCAAATGCTGGTCATTTACCAAAAAGAAGCCAGCGAATTTTACTGTATACAAACGTGGGTATCATTGGGGTGTGTCTTTTAATGGTTTTTTGCATTTACGAAGCTCTGAAAACTGGATTTAGAAGGTATTATTTTACATACAATAGAAAGTTAGTCAATAAATATAGAACTGAAAAAATGCTATTCGATACACAAGTCGGAGATAATTCACCGAATAGATTTTAAATCGCCTCCCCTTTTCGTTTCATAATAAATCCCTTATCCCATGTCAATTATCTAAAAACATCTGTAATTGGACGCTTATTTTCTTTTTAGAATATTTCTCATTGATAGTAGAGTTTACCAAGACTTTTCTCATCATGTACTTATGATAAACCACGGGTTTACATTACGCGCTTCGATATTATCAACTAAGCGCAACATAAAAATGGGATTTAATGAATTCCAAAGTGGCATCTCTCACTATCAAGTTGGATTCTTTTGTATATTACACGTAAACTCAAAATTATTTTACAGGGTTTCCATCAATTATCCCACAAATCCCCGATTTAATCCTTCTTCAGCAAAATTCCGTGTTCAGATATTTAATCAATAATTGAAACATGAGTGAGTTTAGAATGTAAATAAATAATGTAACTGTTCTTTATTGTGGCAGGGGTTTTTTATGCTCTTCGCGCGATTAAAATATCACACACAATCAGGATCCGTAATTGGTGTGTGACTACTTTATTGCTGCAGTAAGTTCAGATATATTTTTCTCCTAATTCTCCCCACTTCTCCGAGAATCTACTTTTTTCGAGTAAAACTGATGGTCCATCCATTATGAAATGTGACAGATTCTGATGTCGAATTCCCTCGTAACGATAATTTTATTTTTAGATTTTTCTTCCCTTGAATGCAATTATAAAGCTACTCGCATAAATTTTTGAAAACCAAGTAATTTATTCGAAAAGTATAGATCACGTTTCAATCAAATTAAACAGCATAATATTGAGTTTTAATGACTAGATTAAATAATGAATTTACCCGATTATTGATGGAAACCATGTAAGAAAAGGGTAAGGTATACGTATAAATTTAAACACGTCAGAGTTGTTTTACATATTAATGCCTTGCTTCATAAACCTTATATGGAGATAAACTTGACGTTGTGAACAAGGTTATTTTAAGCCACATAATTTGTAAGTTAGAAATTTGTTTTAACATACGAAATTTAACGGAATCTCCTCTACATATGTTACCTTTTGGCTGAATATAACACTTTTTGACCATGAATAAATATTTTAAACCAAATTCTCTCATCAAATACTGAGATGCTTTCGCTTATTCAACATAAAGGCGTTTAATACGATTAACTGGCGAAAATAGCGATAAACAAACGTTATCGAAAATACTGTTCACATGCCCGGCCCATATGATAACACCAAACATTTCGACGAAGATGCATTCAAGCCTATCTAGAATCTATTAAAAGGCCATAGTCTTTTGATTGGTGGCATTTGTGACAGCGATTTGTCTATATCTCCAATAACTATGAAAAAATTGATAAAATAAAATGTCGTTAGGTTTGGTGATTAATATTTTGGTATAAAGGTATTCCATCCACTTAATATTACTTGCCATCAACTTACACTGCTACACATAATGCATAATCAAATTTCACACTTAATTTCATTCTTGTATTTTGAACACATGAATACAGGTACAAAATCGGTTATTTGAAAGTTAATCATGGAAAAAAAACCAAAACTAGAATTTTCTTGTCTATCGCGTTTTGCATTAAAATATCATTATCCCAGCGCATTTATTGTGACATAGAATTTTCTTGGTTATTGTTAACTGTATTTTGGCACATATGATCTCTATTTGTCACCATTTATTCATATAATAAATTAGGCTTCTTTCTCAACTAAAAAATAAACAGAAAATATTGCCCATGAGTTCCATAATATCATTAATAATAACCATTGATGTTTAGATGCGCAATTAATATGCACGGATATTCATTTTTTACCGCAAAACCGGGTATAATTTGAAAATTAAACTGTTGCTTTTCTTTATTCCTACACTTTCAAATAACCGTTTGTTTGAATGTAGACGTATTTTCAAAATACAAAAATGAAATTTGTAGGTATACATTTTTATTGTGGATTTATAATGTATACTCACTTATTGATAATGTATAGTAGTGTAAAAATTTTCCAAAAATGCATAATTACTTGCATATCCGGAATTATGAACCTTTTGTTAGTCATCTTGCGCAATTTTCAGCTCGTTTCTATCTAATCAAGACCAGCCCTAGGGCAAAACTAAGGATATAATTAGGTTTAAACACCGAATATATATGGAAAAACCAATGAAGACGAGGCTATAAAATTAAAATTAATTTATCATTAATATTCCATTTTTTAACAGTATATTTAAAGCAGTAGTTCCCATGCTTTATAAGAAGCGCACAATTTAATCTCTTTTGGAAAGTTCAGCAATAAACAGCCTTATTCAATTCTAAAGTATATTAATCTTATTCTTAAAATCGAATACATTTTATTATCTAAACTTTCAAATAATATTTAATCATAAATATGTTTTAAAAATATATGTGAATTTACAATTATAACTATTGTTAAAGCCCAACCAAATTATCTACCATTCCAGTTTTTCAATGTCTGGGCATAACGATGTAGTTACCAATATCAAATGCGCAGAGAAGTTACTGTGTGCGAGTTTGTAACGTTGCTTGTTTTTAACAACTGTCATCACCGCAAATGACTGCTCATATTTGTAAGTCTAGCCAAACCGATAAATGCATCTTTAATCACACGAAAGCATGTTTGTGAAACTGTTCGGCAGGCAGAAATTGGAAGAACGAGATAACGTGGTCAATCAAGATGAAGCATGGGGGTTTTGAAATCGATTCAATGTCTTTATTTCGCAAGACATTGAGTTCGCAATGGCCTTTTTCATGTTTTTTGTGAACATGAAAGCTCAATTTTGCCATGATTAATGTTTAGAGATTTTTTATGAGAATATCTGATATTTACCATAGTCCTAGAGTAGCCATTGTATTTGGTTTAGCGTCATTGTCAAAAAAATACTGTATACATAGTAAATGTTCGTGAGCGAACGTAAGCGCGATAGACAAAATCGCGACATTAAATAACAATCATAAGTAGAATAAAAAAATATGACATTTTGGATTTACAAAGTGTTCAAAATAAAAATCTAATTCAATGTGAATCAATTCAAAAAATCAAAAACTGCGTATAATTTAGACTCCCATTTTATTAGAGCCCGAACGCCGATAGTTTTTAATATCACTTCCTTTTATACGTTGAAAGAGTTCCGGCATGACGTATTGATAGTTGATCATATTTTTATTTTCTCCTCTCATGACTGCTAGTGATTCCGCTTAGAATACGATTTGTGGTTTTCTTAGTTAAATCTTATTTACGACAGATATGGTCCTCGAATGTGTAGATGGTAGAATGCTTGGACTCGACAGATAACTTAAATGGGTTATGCCAACCCTAAACGGAGTTGATAGTTCATGGCAAACAATGAAATACATGTCCTCGCGTGCTCATCATTGTGACATAAACAATGAGTTATCACAAAGATTGCGTCTCAACCGACCAAATTTGTTGTCTTCCTAATAATTATAAATATTCAATAGATTGTCTTGTCTACCCTCTCTCAGGTAAGCCGAACCTTTCCCAGCATCTTTCGGAGGAAGACACTCAGTGCAATGATCATTTTTGTATAAAGCATGATGTTTTCGTCATCACTATATAAATTAAGTGAACCCTAATTTTGTATTAGACGGATTATTGACTGTGTTAGATAAAATATACAACCATTTAATTATAAATTTTAATTCATTGAATAATGCGTTTATACATTTATATTCGAAATCAATCACGATCCCGTGGAGAGAAATTATCGTAGATCGAACACGGTTTTGAAAGCCATCTTATAGTCAGCCTGTGTTTATTTCTCGTGAGCTCATAAATAAATGGAAATGATCGATTGTTAATTTGAACTTTTATCTTAAATAATTAGACTAATATCTCGAAACCATATTTTCTGGTGTAAATATGAGTTATAAAAGGCTCCATCACTATGGAGAAACCGTACGCTGTCTATAACATGTTAGACTCCTCTTATATTGCCAGAAATTATCGCCTATATTTTTTAAAAGTTCACTTAATTTCGGACTTTATACAAAAAAAAAACTGTCGATGAGTTGCCAAATTATACGGTTTACTCCGGTTAAGTGCACACGGCATATGGACATACTCCCGATAATTGCACCAAAAATTGTGGTCCCGTTTCCATATGGCTCTATAAATTTACCCATGATATCTGCGAACTTCCATTTAAGTGCACGCTTTTAACGATCCCGACGCTGTGCCCTTAACCATAGTTTACTGTATATTTAAAAAAATCAAAATCTTTGATCGTCACGGTTCATGCTTCTAATTGCATAAACTAGTAATGCACACATACACATGCTACTCTCTTGGCATAGGGGTCGAAATTGTCATTTCTGTAGACATCAGTGTTTTTCCGATCGTTAAGGAGATGCTGGTCCTTTATATTCGATTTTGTCATGTAAAACGGTTTCATATAGATATTCAGTGTTCACAGTTTGGTAATATCGCGATTTTGTCGAAAACTAATGAGCGATTTTGTCGATCGCAATTTTGTCAGCGAACCAATCTGAAAATCACACGTATCTTTGAATTTGTGTATCCTTTTTCATCTTTAACCTGTATGAGGGGGTATCGGTCACGTCTAAAATATAGCTTTGATCTCTTAAAATACACTGAGATATGATCTGTTCTATGATATATTCTTGAGTGAATATATAATATCCGAACGCAGATATTCCCCGAATTGAGAGTAATGGAAACGCTCATTTTTGGATTTTTTAAAATCATATATACGCACACATTGGTCAGTAAAACAAGGAGTCATTAACAGCTTATTAAACGATTCTAATTCTAGATGGAAATATAGGCATGGTTATCGAGATCGCTTATGACAGAAAACATGATAATAAATAAGACTAATCATTTTGTGATTAAAAGTGTTTGCTCTGATCGAGAAATGGCGATCTTGTAATCTCTTACAATTAATGAAACTATGCGAAGTTTAATGAATGACGTAATAATATAATTTAGACTAAGCTGTTAAAATCGGATATCAACCATATTATATCAAGTGTATTTCTGTTCAGTCCTCTGGATTTATCATTAATTGCACGATTAAATCAAACTGATCATCACGAAGTGATTTTATCAATAATCAGGTGAATCCTGGAACAAAATAATGGCTTCGTAATTATCAAAAGAAAAATGACTTTTGATATGTTACACCAAAAACTTCTAACGGAATGGTTTCAAGATTATCAATTCAGTAGAGCTGAATTTATATCGGGTTATGCATTGATGCATAGTTTTTTCAGAATACGATTCAGAAATCTTACAAATGTATATTCAAACAATAATTTGCAGGGGTTAGCGTTTAAAATTGGGTTTTGCGCGTTTATGAAAGTATTTTTCATGAGTTATTTCATCTATTTTTACAAAATTTGTCACAAAACTGGTTAATATTGCGAAGAGGGCAGAAGTATTCGTTGACTTGGCGGATAAAGTTCGTTTTCATCATAGTTATTCGAACCTCTCACTCTTATCCATCACAAATTAAATGG
>JWZT01000332.1:52147-64542 GCA_000827895.1 Thelohanellus kitauei
AAAAGAGTGATAGTTCCTTAAAATCCAATTAGTCTTTTACGCCTTATTTTAGTTGCGCAAGTATCTCTGACAGTATTTGATTTCGACAGGGTAATCTTCGGTAAGAATATTTTCCATTCATAGATGAAAAGGCGGATTGTCGCTGATCACTGTGAAGCTTTCTTAAGTCCCAATAATTATAACCAAATTTTGTAAAAACAGTTTAAAAATTTATACATTCACTTCTCCGCATAATATGGCTTCACCGATAATAATGTTCAGCCCAATGACTGCTAGTATCATAATTACATGTGGGCTTTTTGAAGAGCCAATACTGTGTTTTCAGTTTTTCTTTTTATTCTACAGTGCCTGAATAGAGAAGACATAAGTAGAAACCAACCGTTAGTTTTTGTGATGATTAACCTGGTTTATATTTATTTAAACAGTCTTTTTACTTTGAGTATAAAAAAACCAACTTTTTTAAAAACCGTCTTCTTTTTAAGTTTAAAAAGTCGAGTATTTTTCAAACTATGGTAGAATGGTATGTAAATTCGCAATTATCCAATCAGCAATACTTGAAGATTCTCATGTAGGAGTAACCTCCATTCAACAGTTCTCCACTGTTTTGTTTTATATATTATTTTTGTTGGCGCCAAAAAGTTCCAATGAGAAATATACGTAATCTTTAGAAATATTAGGTTAAAATAGATGTTTTTACATTGTAATTGAGTAAATCTTATAGATAAAAAACCGTATACGGCAGAAAATTTAATGGTTAGAAATTTGTGAAACGTTGGTATTGTCATAAAATCAGTGAAGTTAAATAACTCAATTGAAAGCCCATAACTACATGAATACTTTCTTTTCTCGTGTTCCTTGATATTCTTAAATAGTTGCAAGTTAGTCATGTCAGTGCAAAACTACATAATTGACAGTGTTTAATTGCAATAAAATATTTTTATGTTGAAAATGGAGCCAGGTATTCATATAAGAAACCAAAGGGTAGTCTCCTTAAAGTTTCTGGAATCGGATTTTGTTTTCAAAAGTGATATTTTAAAGGCGTTATACCATAGGTTCTAAATTTTTTGTGGGTTACTGCCGCTTAAGGATAAAATAAATTTTATCAACATTTTTAGAATTCAAAAATCACAAAGTTAAAATTTATTAAAACTGTCAAAATATACTTTAAAAAATTGGTTATTAATAATTTAAAAGTAATCGAAAAATCAATAAGAACAAAATTAATGAGATATTTGAAACTTGTGAAATTTCAAATGTTTGTGAATGTCTACCTCCCATTTCGTGAGCATTAGTTGCAAATAATAGTCTTGGGTAATGTTTAGTCTGTTTTTTTTTCTTTGATAGTAAATTTGATATTTCACTGAATCCACGCTCAACCAAATACAATGAAGTAAAAATTATCAAAACATCTCTACTCTTGCCCATAATTCAAGATAGAGAGCTGGTGTTGATTTGTTAAAGCTCTAACTTATTGTATTCATCCATGAATTTTAGTTTTAGTTTTTCGTTAATGTTAAACTTTAAGAGTTTCCTTTATAAATTTGACCATTCATTTGCATCTAAATTTACTAAGGAATAGAATACCCAAATAGGTATAATTATTTTATAAATATCGTGGAATAGCTTAGTAATATGGTCCAAATTTTGACAATAAATAATTAAGTCTTACTATTTTGTGTTGATGGACCACAATATGGGAATCTAGTTATGTTCACCTCTCCCAAATGCTTTTTTGAACAGGGGAAGTTTTCCCATAAAAGCAGCTATGGTGTTTTTGGTTTTGATGAAATTAAGTGAATCACCTTGTAATTTCATTTTAGTAGAGTTAAATATCATGCACAGGCCTGTCAAATAAACAATATTATTTTTCGTGTTATGACGTTTAGGGAAGTTTGAACAATTCATAAAGAAGCCCTTGATAAAGTTAAATAATTGGAAAAATGCTTTAAAGAGTACTCTTTTAGAGGCGACAAGTATCTGTATGCAACGTTGAAAAGTGTGATTATTCATCAATTTTATCAAAAACGTTGACTAATTATCTATTGTGCAATTGATTGTTTCTTATTTTGGTGACTGAACTAGTGGCGCAATGAATCGATGTATCCAAACTTTTATTGAGATTTTTTCAAGCGGATTTTGACTATGAATATCACAGTATATTAAGAGTGCTTTCTGTACTTCTCTTTTTAAATGCACTTTCAAACTCATTATTAAACCCTATCATTTTCAGAGCACCATCAGTAGCTGTTGAAAATATATTATGCATAAGAATTCCTTGGTTTTGAAAACACTTTTTAGTGGTGTCAAATATCGATTAGTTCTTTGTTTAAGTCTCCAAATATTTATCAAATGGTAATTCTTCACAATATTGCCATTTTTTATGAATTTATTATACTATATGATTAAAGCTTCGTTATTTATTTGAGTTGAGATATCAAGTCGAAAAGAAAATTAGCATGTTTTGAAATAACCGTATCGTGACACATCAACTACCTTCGCAATTTCATCAATACTTATCTGATCTGAATTATAATTCAATAAATTTTTGATTATATTAACACCACATGGTGATTGAAAATAAATATTACTAATTCCTGGATTGCAAGCAGATTAAATCCTCACTAATTCTATGTGGTTTGGCAGATTTTTTGAATTAACAATAAAATATTTTCCACCGTTTTTGTTCACCTTGTTCTTATAAATTAGAAAACGCAAAGGTTCCTAATAAATTTTCTACTTTACATATATCCTCTCTGTCCTTGAAAATGTCATACCTTTTTCCTATTGATCATGATACATTTTATTCAAATGATCTTGTAACAGAGAAGGTTTCATTTCTATGCATTAAAAAACAATGTGGCAAATAAAACAGACAGGTAGTGTGGGTTTTGTATTAGAGGGAGTCAATCCAGGTGTCCGATACCCAATACTATACAGCTGACATTTGTTCTTAAGTTCAAACGTTACACAATTTTCAGACCAAATGTACCTATGGACTCATTCAGAAGACCAATTATTTTATCTAAAGAAATGATTACAAAAAAGAGGCAGGACGTTTGAAAAATCATTTTAATTAAATAAAAATGTTCTCTTTATTATGCTTTGGAAGCAATGTGTTTGTTTCTCAGATCGATCTATTGTAAACTTTTTTTGCGATATTTGCCTTTACATTGTGGGAATAGATGATTGCAAAAAGTTGACATCCCAAATACCAAAATTACTCTTTGTAATCGTTTAATTTTCGAAAAAACAGCTCTATTTCATTCAGCCGAGAAGAATAGGGTACCATAATACTATTTCGTTGCCCCTTGATTCTATAACCTGACGAATCTATCTCAAATGATGGAATAGAATTCGGAATAAAAAATGGTGTAACCATTACAAATACGTAAGGGGTTTTTGATAAATTAACAATTTCTTGTTGAATCCATCAAATTTTTTGTATAATTGTGACAGCGCTAACATACCAGAGAATTTGCCATTCATTCTCATTCAATGATTAGAATTTTAATAGGCAACAAATCCTATTGTTTTAAGTTGAAAAATGGGTTTTCAATGTTTAAATGTGACCTGAAAAGTAATATGATCAAGAGGTCACGAAAGAGGTTTGTGGTACTCTGTTCTCCAAGGATCAGTCAAGTCGACTTGCTTTTATTCGAAATGGAAATTGAAAATAAAGATTTATTCAGGTATTAACGATGACAGCTCCTTGAAAAAAATATTGCCACAGTAAAGTGCAAATAACCTACAATGAATGCATTGGATTGATCCGAGAACCAACGCGCTTACTCTCAAACGTGTTTCAAATAGTTCATCTTTAATTTATTTTAAAATAATTTTTGAAACCTAAAGCCTCTTTTTCGAAATCATTTTTTTAATTTAAAAATAATCGGCCCTCTGAATGAGCCGATAGGTACATTTGGTCGGGAAACTGTGTAATCAAAAACTAATCTGGGAATAAATAAAAACAAAGAAATTGTCAATTATCATGAAATGAAAGCATCAAAAGCATTCACAAAAGTTGTTTCCAAGTTTTCAGGTTTTTATAAAAAGAAGATATCTGTTACATCAATATATTTTAGCAAAAAAAAAGACACAAACAGAGAGCTGTCCAATTTAATCCAAACGGGCAAAGGTATACCAACTAATGGCTTATGAATAAATAAATTCAAAACTCTTTGAAAGACTACAGTAAAAAATTTTGCAACGCATCCTATACAGAAAAATGATAAAAGATAGCAATTTCATTATCAAAAAATATACAAATAAACGACAAAACCCCTCGACAAATAGAATATAATCTGTCGATAGTTAATGTAGCTGCTGCGTCATGATTTCAATGATACAGTGCCGATGGATGAGTTTTTAGTCAGTTTTATAATTGAAGAATGAAGTTTTATTTGGTTTATTATCAAAAAAAAATCTGGCAAAAAATGACTAAAGTTTATCAGGCTGAAAAATACGTGGAATACCATGGTCAACTTAATGTAAAATGTTGACGTTCAAACTGAAGAAAACGATTCACATAATTATCAGAACAATCAAAAACCAGAAGAATAATTAATAAAAATTGTAAAAGTTCGTGACCATTTCATAACTTTCAAGTCTATGATTTTAAATTCAAAAAGGGTAAATGCTGAACATATAGATCCACTTAGGTTAGCAGCTGAAACATTTTTTTGCTTGGAAAAAGGGACTGAAATCTTAATATTCAAGTTATTTATGATAAATAAGTTTTATAAACTAAATTTAACCACTAGTTTTTGTGAACCCTGTCTAATAATCAGTTTTTAAAAATTCTTATCCCCTAACTCCTGAAAATTAGACATGGTTGACTTTGATTCGGTTTGAGAAATATTTTTGTAAATCGTTTAATGCCTATTCGATTAGGTAAATTAAATCAGAGGCTTTAGATCTTTTGGATTAGATCTTGTGTCGTGATAAGGTTTACTAACACGATTATCGAAAGGTTTATTTTCCAGTTCAAAATCTACAAAAAATGGATTTTTTTGGGTTTTTAGGTTTTTATAACGTCTATTTACCATAGAAAAACTGCGTAAATGATTAAATAGTGGATTCATTTTTATATTCTTAAATAATGTATATTTCTCATGTGCGATTTTGGATGAAATCCCTGAAAATTTACTCACGAATTCACGAGTTTCATATGATACGTGCTGATTCACCATTTTTCTTCGAATTATGTGAAATGGTAAGGTAGCACTCGTGATTAATGCGAAGAAGCCCGCAAACAATATTGTCATTTTGTAAAAATTTTTTTCTCATTTTCTCATGTGATGTTTAGGATGAGATGTATGGTATTTAGGATCAAAAACCTGTAAGTGGAGATAAACTGTTAGTTACTTGTGATGACTAACCTGGTTTTAACTATTTAAGTAAAATCGACTTCTACTTTGGGTCTTAAAAAACATATTTTCTAAAAACCGCCACTTTTTTTAGTCAAACACGCCATTTATTAAACAAAACCCCGTAAAAGATCAAATATCTTAATTATATATGGGAAAAATCAGAACTGCATCCTTTAAGAAATTTTTAAATGCTTCCCATAGAGGAGTTCTCACTCTGAAACTAAATAAATTAACATAGAAACGAATTAAGCAGACCCTCTGATATTTGGAAAATTTTGTGAATGGTTTACTCCTTACCTGTTGAAGCGAGTACCATTGTTTATAGGATTATAAGTCTCTCATTCTCTCCATTTCTCTCCCTCTCTTATAGTTTTTATGAATAGGCTATAACATTACATTTATTGAATAGTCCTCTACATAAATATGCCAATCAATTAAAGAGCTCTTGCTTACACTAAGGCTCTCAATTGAATCAGATATGGGTCTTTTAGTTACCCAACGAAATATGATATATAGATAAAATTCTGGAGCCATTTTTGAGTTATACATTTCAAAGCGATCGTATACATGAGAAATCCAAATTTCCGCAATAAAAGAGTTGTCTTTAAAGAAATGAACTTCCAACACTGCAATCTTTCAACGTTTTGACCCTCTAAAAATAAAAATCCATTAGGTTTTCTCAAATAAGTTTTCTTAACGGAGTTCTAAGAGCAAAACCTCTGATTGGATAGTGGCAGTTAGAATCCCTTTAAGTAATTAACAGATTCTCTTGTTTTGACAGCTACTTATCTGTCGATTCGCGATAAAATTCTTTCACGTAATTCTGGACCAAAAAAATGTTAAGCAATCCTTATTCCGCAGTTATTGGTCACATACGCGTAACATTGGCATAAAATCTATCAATGCCAAAGAAATAATGGCTATTAAAGTACCAAGCCCCTTAACATACATGCGAAACTATTTAATGGCTTCCGATATGATTTTCTATAAAATGTTCTTAAATCACAATAAATGAAAGCATTTTTAAAGAAATGTTGTCTAAAATTAATTCAAAAAGCCATTCCCGGACAATTGATGGCTGATATGATTTTCTTTAAAATGCTCACAAACCTCGACGAATTGATAACATTTTGCAAAGTTGCTGCCTTTAATTAATTCTAAACTCCTTATGAGTAATTTACGTGATTTTATATTCGAAACTATTCACCAGACGATCCATATAAGCAAAATACTTCATTAAATAATTGCGCTTGTGCGTCAGAGGGCGCTTGCTACTTGAATACCGAGATAGCCTAAGAAATATAGGGATGGTTTAAAACAAATCAAGTATCTTTTTATATAAAAATATTTTTTCAGATTAAATATGGAAATAATTTTATGAAAACTCTGTACATTTCAGCCTACCTGTTAAAAAACCTCAACAATAATCTCGAAGTTTGAACCCAGATGGTGTACTATTTAAAGGTGTGGATATTCATAGATATATGGTTTTATCCCTTAACATGGACTGTAACTGTCTGAGGATTATTGTGTAGATGTATTAAATGTAATGTCAACAAAACTAAGAATATAATTAACATTTTTGTCGATTCGGTAATCTGCATGAATGTTTTATAGAGTAAAACAAATCAGTACTTTCTCGTGAGATCACAGTAATGATATATAAATACAATATCTTTACTTACATAGAAAGCGCTAAGTGGTACAGCCAGGCGACCACTCTGTGAGCATCGACAAGGGGTCGGTTCGATTCCTTCCGGACTCACATTTTACGTTACAATCACTTTGATACCTCTTGGATTTGGTTATATACACATTCCATATAGGTCCATGGTATGTTGATTAATATTGTATTATATTTTAAACGAGGGTACTCGAGGGCAGATTTAGGTGGGGTAGTTTTACTGTTTAATTTATCCGCTTAGTTAACATCGATATGGGAAATCTATGGTCAGGTTTTTGTCATGTAGGAGATTACAATTCTCAATTTTTTCGTGAGGCCATCATCGCTGTGTAATCTTTTCGTTAACAATTTTAATTGGATAATATTTTCATTTGTACAAACAAAAAAATATTTATTGGTCCCTAAATTATCATGATGTACATCTCTATTTTTGAACTGTTTTTTTGTATTTTAAGGTTGATTCGAAAAATATATTCAAATGATAGTAGTCTTAGTACGAGAAAATTTGGCATTTGAATATTGGTTAAAATGTCTGATATTAAACCCAAAATAAGCCTTTCATCATTGTGAAATATTAAATAAATTAATTTTTAGATTAATTAAAATTAAACCGGTTTTTAATTCAATGTTTTTTTACCGTATTTAAAAAACAAATCCTTATTAATGACTTATTTAGTGCCAGAATCCTTTCTGTTGTTCAAAGCTTCTTTCAATAGATTTAATTTAAAATTCTGCAGTCCGATGAAAGCCCATATCGAGTAAAAATCTCAAGAAGCCATCCTTTAATTAAGAGATCGAGTCTCGATAAAATGGGTATCAAACAAAAATATGTATTTACATCTAATTTTATATTATATTTAATTTTTTTTGTTTTCTCGGTATATACCATACATTCCAAGCATAATATAGGGAATTTATTGAATACTTAGTGCTGCTAGGGCTTTTAATTTATTCTATTCCTAACCGATAAATAAAGGGCCAAACTATGTTAAATATTCAATCAGCAAAACGTAATTCTTTTTAGTTTACATGTAGGCATGAATTGCTAAGTGTTCGCATTATTAGATCTATCTAAGCAGTCTTTCAGGCAATGAAAGCAGTTATTTATGGGCAGAAACGTTCTAGCCTTCTAAAAAGATATAGCTGTAACAGTGTTTCTCAAACGATCGGCAATTTCTGAAGGATACCGAGCACCACCGTTGACTATTTGCAAGATTTTATTGAAGATAATGTCGTCAGCTGAGATTTCAATTTTGATATGATAATTAAATTATCATTATCATATAATGTCAACTGCTGTTCACATGGTTTCCTAAAATCGCGATGATTTATTCAGTGAATAGAAACAGATACAAAAAGTATTCTTCTTTCTTTGAATGATCAGTTGGTCTGTTGCTCTTGGTGTATTTCCGCACGAGGCCACTGTGTTTACTCAATACAATTTTTCTGCCTCAAATAAGGTCATCTGAAATATTCATGTTTAAATCAAAGTTCTCAACGATTGCCAGGGTAGCCTTGAGGGGTATCTTTGTTCTCATATCCATGCTAATTATCACAGCCCCTCGTTATTTGATCTGTTGAGAGAGTATATCTTTAGCTTGGTTTGGACCATATTACGATGAGTGCTCATAACTATAACTTATTTGATTACTAAGGGGCAAATAAGGACATTCAGCGCAGAGAAAATAGTCACGTTTCCAATTACAAAGCAGGTCAGTATGTTCTGGAGGATTAAGAGTGACACTAATTAGTGAGGTGATAACGGAGTTAGATTGTTCAGCAATAAATGCTGTGTAGCAGCTTGATTGACCACGATCCACAAAAACATTTATTTTAAAGAAACCATGAACTTAAATTTGTAATATTTGTCTTTCCAAAATCGCACCGGTTGCAACGTACCACAGATTTCTGAGTAAATTTGAAAAGCGTGACCTTTTGCCAGTTTATATTAAATTACACGTTCAGGACGAGTAAACTTTTTAGTGTCCATCCAAGCGTTTTTATCTGGACGAGATATGACATCTGCCATTCTAGATGATGGTTGGAATCGCATGCCGCCTGAAATCGACCAAAAGAATGGTTCGTCAACCTTCAAATTTAAATTCACCCCCAAGACATCTAGTGGTTGAGTATAATAATACCACGTCCTTGTGGTTATTGAAATAGAAATCTGAGCTAAAAGCATATACAAGAGTTTTCTTATTTTCTACTCGGCTAGCCCTAGATTATGACTCGGTCTATTTCGTTTAATTTAAATGTGTTATTCGAAATTTCAATGAATTATAATAAAATGAATGAAAACCCGGGTTACAAACCCTTCATTATATTATGGGTATGATATAAGTTGCATGCCAACCATTCGCAACCTTTAAGAACAAAAATAAACACTAGCTCTGGCTCGCTATTGTTACTTATAATCTGTTGCGCGCCCAAATTGTGCACCCATGTTTGATAAAATGGCGGGATTTATAATGCTTGTGTGTTCCCGCCTCCAAATGTGGCAACAGTGAAAATTTTGGTATTCAGTATTTGAGAATAAAACAGCAGCCGCCGAGTCAAACCGCACTAATGAACCTGGGAAGCATACGTTTTATCAACCCACATACTTTAGAGACCTTCGATAAAGTTTATTACAAGTAAAAATTTATCCAAAATAGGTCCTGTATTGTTAACAACGAGCTGCAGATACGAGTTGGCGATTCGATAGGTTATAAACTTAGCAATACCAAAAAGCACGTATTTTATGCAAAAATTCTTTCTATCTACGAGGATATGTCAGTTCGAACCTTGAATGCTGCTGGATCTACTCTTTCCCCGTTTAAAGGGGAGATTATGGCGTATTACATGTTTGATGAAATTCCGGCTCCAAACTTTCCCTACAAAGCAGAATACAACGATGATTTGTTTGTCCCTCTGTTCTCAAGAGATTCTATTATCAAAGGCAGCCTTATGACAATAGAGTTACGAAATATCACCGAGGTGAGGGATATCGTATTTTCTCGTGACGAGCGTGGCCCCAAAACCTTGTTCATTCGATCAGGGTTTGACATTAATGGCAATATGCTAGACGCCAAAAAAACGATTGAGGAATCAACAAACTTCGCCAACAAATTTTTGAACGATATTTCGGCGGTATTGACAGATGCATATAGAGCAAAAATTTTTAAAATTAATGAGTGGTTAGAACCTCCCTTGTTGAAACTTACATTGCCCGATGAAGATTCGAAAATAAGCGAAGAAGCAGAACTCGACAAGTCGCACCGATCTACACCGAGAATGAGTCATTCATCCACGAAGCGGGCCGTGCAGGACGCTCAGGAGCCCTCACGTTATTTGTTTTTTTATATTAGCTAAAAAACGTAAGGCGAGTTCATGCGCTGGTGACATTAAAAAGGTTACCCAGCCTTCAGTAAGTCATAAGCCACCTGCGAGTCTTCCTAAAACGTAAAAAATTTTTAACTCAAGTACTGAGATAAGTGCTGCAGATATCCTGATTGCATCACCTACGAGAGTTTCTGAAATTTCAGAACCCTCCATCAAAACTGTGCCAGTGGCAATTGGATCCTCTGTTGATCATACTCGTATAAATTATACTCCACTTGTTAATACTGAGTAGCCATTTTTTTAATTTTTGAACATCTAAAAAGACAGAAGTTCACCAAGCAAACAGTGACGTCGAATTGTAAAAACAATTATCAAATAGGCAAATTTTACAGCATCGTCAACCCGAACTGCGACACATTAAAGATTTTATCAGGGATTCCATAGAAACGGAAAAGAGCAGGTTTTGTGTATTGATAACAGATCTTTGTATATCTCTGGCTTTCCAGGAGCAGGAAAATCGCTTGTTTTAAACCAAGCATGTCTTGAATTTCAAGAATCGTCGTCTATCCAGTACATTCACATCAAATGCACCGAATATCCCAAATCATCAGATGTTTTGGTCAGCATTGGCCAAAAATGTGATTCTATATTTATTTAGTATTTGGGAAGGTTTATCCACCTAAGAAGTTAATCAGATTGCTTGAGGTCTATTACAAGAGCCCACATAAATCATTTACTCTTTTAATTCTTGATGATGTATGGCAAGTGTTTTACATAGTTTGATCGGGTTTGTCAAAGTGAGCAATACATTTGGTACAATTTTTGCGAGTGGTTTAACTTTGAAGGATCAAAAATCATTTTGATCGCCGTTTCCAACATTCTTGATCTTCCCGAACGTATGATGTGCAAATTTGTTTCAACATATTTTGTATTTTTAACATTATGAAACAGAAATTTAATCGATTACTGTTTAATCCTTATAATTTCACCGAGCTAAAGGATTTCGTTCAAGTTGAATTGCAGTGCAATTTTGATCCTGATGCTCTGAAGTATTTGAACAAAAAGGTAAGACTGGTCTCGCTCAAAGGTTGCTTATGAATGCGGAGGCTATAAAAGGGTTTTTAAGATTGCTGCCAGGTCTATGGAAATTGCCCAAGAACGCTCACATCCCGTTGCTACAGTTAGAGATGTGGATGAGGCATTTTCGAACTACAGTGGCTCTCGAGAAACACTGATCAAGTTTGACCTCAACAAATATAGGTGCCTTCGTACTTTACCTCGTATCATTTTGACGTCTTTAGCCGATTTTTCGGCCAAATCATCAGATGGTCACGTGCTGATACGTGATGTAAATTTTCATATAATTTAGGTTTTTGATGCAGTGGTTCAGCAGTACGAGTCCAATAAAGGTGTGCCAAGTGTAATTTTAGAAGAACCTCCTACCTTCGAAAGCATATTAAATCAAGCTAATAGCCTTCACGAACTTGGTTTAATTTATAACTATGGGACCGTTTGTGAAAATTCGAAAGTCAAATTGAATTTCTTAAGAAGTTTACTGGAGTGAATCCTTCTTTTAAATGCAACAAACAATCGCTGAATTTTATTTTTGTCTGTTTTTCACATTAATATTGTTTTGTTTATTCCAAAAGGTTATTAGAATATATCCCTCAGAAGGTTAGATCTGATCAAGTCATATTCTTTCAATAGAAGTTTGATTATTAAGCCTGTCTTTCCGAATTCTGATAAAGTTACAATTCCTGTTTGGTAAGCTGTCGTTTGTGCTTCAAATAGAAATTTAATTATACTGTTTTTTTTTGAATCCTAATCGCGATTAGGTGATACCATGCTGCATGTCTCCCAACGCATCATAAATTAAGATATATATTGAAGGCCAGGTATTGTATGACCTGCCCATCGCCAGTATTTTTATTATTATAACATTAGAGTGGATTTTATAGCGTGTTACCCTGTATTTACCTTTGAAAATCGGTTTTCAGGCCTTTGGGTAAGTTCATTGA
>JWZT01000332.1:66582-118039 GCA_000827895.1 Thelohanellus kitauei
ATGTCTCGCATGCTTTACATCTTAGATATGGAATAAATTCTATATTTTGTCCTTCCTTCTCCAAAAGCTACCTATTTCTTTCTACAAGGTTCCTTCGTCGGTGTCTAATTTTAAAACCTTTTGATGGGTTTTTACATCTCGGAATCCTGCAAGGAAGCCCCATTCTTGTTAATTCGTTAGGGTCTATCGTTAACTTATGATATATTAAAAATACATTCAATTCTTCGCGGTTGAAAATGATTTTGTAAGAAATCATATCAGAACCCATTGTTTTTGTGCATGCGCGTTGTTGGGGGGCTTGCTACCTAAATACCCGTATTTATACTTGCAATCTCCGCTAGACTATTTCAGTGATCCGTTTGGAGTTTGCAAAAATATGACTTGGAGCACCTGATTACTGAAATCTTGCCGAAAAGTCTCGAGAATAACGTTAAATAACAGACACCATGTCCCAATCAATAAGTATGAAAATGATTTCAAAATATTTTTTTGATAAAATGCCGGATGTGAGGTAGGATCAGCATGTTAGATAGTGCGAATCAAATCATTGCTTTCTGGTTATTTTTTGGGGGATGGATCGTCGTTAACGTTTTCGTAATTGATTCAATGGATAGATATTCATCGCGTTCCCGATTCTTATTTTAAAACCACAAAAATTGGTGCTGATGATATCATTTTCGCAATTCTTGATTCTGACCAGGTTTTTAATGTTGTAACAGTTTACTAATCGTGTTTAAGACCAAATTGATAAGTAGAGCATTTTCTAGTCTTTACACAGCCATCGTTAGCCTTTTGGCAATTGCCAATTATCTATTCATGGTCTTTGTGTGTTTTAAAGTATCAGACCCTAATTCAAAGATTCGATCAAAGGTTCTGATTCTCATACTCATTGTCTTGCAGTTGGTTTGCATTATCAAGTATTGATTGTTATATATTTAGCTTAATTTCCAAGTTTTTATCATTTAAAATCCATAATTTTTTAACAACTATCCTAAGCTTTAGACAGTTTTCAATGGTTTAGTTTTATCCTCCCTTTCAACTAAAACAAATTTGGGTATCTTCTGACTGAACCTTTTTTCTGATAGCCTTTATTACAAAACTATAGGCTTCTCGGTAAATTAATCAGGTCAATGTATTCCCGGATTCCCTAAAATTACTTTTATTTCGAGGATCTTTTTGCTTCAAGAAAAAGGTTGGTCATAATGTCACCATGTTACCCCCTTCCATTAGAATAAAAACCTAAAATTAGCCCACGTGTCACGTTTAAAACTCGCATATTCTTGAACCCTGTGTAGTAACCCATAAATGATGATCTTAGGCATCATTAGTTAAATTATTGGAATTGAAATATCCGCGACCATGTTTTTAAATTATAACCCAAATCAGATGAAAAGAAAGTCTTGAAGCTGAAACTAAACATGAAAAATCATGAAGTCAACTTTTAAAGGTGAAGGAAAGAGAAAATTTTAATGGGCAAACTCGCAGACTTTTAAAGTTAACTGATACTAAATGTGGTTTCTCAGTTGTCTTAACGGTATTTTGAAATTCAGACATCAAAAGATTCCTATTTTCATTTTATATTCTAAACGAATGATTTTTGAGGATTCTAATAATTATTCTTGTATGATATTTTATACTTGAGATACATCTTTCAGATAAAACAAGCAAGATTCTTGCGTGAATTGGTAAAATTAGGATTCAGTAGGATTTTTCGCTCTGTTTATTTTATCATCGTATTGTAGTGTGTATTCCATTGTTTGGGATCAAATCTTTTCAACCTTGTTATGTCAGTGACCCGAACCAGTTTTGGTTAACATTAATAGGATTATTGTTTTAATATTGTCAGTCCTTTATCAACATTGTAAATTATGAGACTTTTTTAAAATTGAACCCATGGGAATAGCGTTCCACCATCCCTTTTCCAATTTTTTTATAGATGTTTAGAAAAAATAGCAAATTTATCGTATTAATTTAATTATTTTAGAACATGATTGATATTTCTCTACTACATCTCTTTCAATGTAGTGTAACCAATACTGTAATAATCATAAATTAGCACATAAAAAAACTTAAGATCCTCAGACTTATTTGTGACCATAGCCAGAGGTCTAATATTTGGTACTTTAGTTTTATTTTGTGAAATCAACGCAATTTAAATTCAAACTGGCCCATAGCATTCAAGAGCGGATGTAACAAGAAAAAGAAGTTGATTCTGCGTTGATATACATCAATATGTAAACATTTATATGCATTCTAAAAATTTGCAGTACTATGTGATGCTAAAATTACGTGTATTAAATTTGTAGACTCGTAAGAATTTTTTCATGGTCGTTTAGTTATGTCTTTTGATTCATGTGAACCTAATTTAAAGTCGTTGCTGATATTCTAAATCAATAGGTAGAAGCTAAATTTGGCTGTATTTATGAGCTATCGATCTTTTATGGGTTTCTTGTTACAGGGTTATTATATGTTAAATTAAAAGTTATTTTGTTAATTTTAGATTACAAGTGAATATTTTAGAATTTAAGTATGTTTTTGGTTAAAGAATCAAAATATTTATTGCCATACTCGCTTAAATTAAACCCTTTTGAAGAGTTATTTGCGGTGAATAAATTCCTCTATCATCCTTTTCGTCTATTAAAACAGGATTCTGACGAAATAAAAAATATGTTTTGCAAGTTATATTCTTTGAATAAAAACGAATCATTCCACATAAAATTTTTGTAGTTGGAAATTCAAGGAGTGTAATTCTGATAATATACATAACAATATTATTTTATTTACAATTTAAACTCGAATAAATAAAAATTATTGCTTTCATAAATTTATTTTAGCTATTTTCAAAATAAAAAGTGACACAGAAATATAACTTTTAATTGCGCATTGGATCTGAATAACCTTGTAAATGTTCTGAATTATGGCATCAATCAAGATTTTCTTCAAATCAAATCCAAACTATTTTTTCCTGTTTACGATTCAGCCAAGAAAGAATTTTGATTAAAAGCTATGCTTTGTTATTTATTTGGAGATACATGTTCGACAAAAACAGCCTCACTGATGATGTTTAAAATCAGTTGATATTTAGTTAAAACGACTTCATAAATTTATCTCTCCAGCTGCAGTTAAGAAACAGGGAATTATTCGCGAATTTCTCAAATACTTCTCGAAGAGCGATTCGACCAAACAGTTACCATGTAAATATGTACCAAAATCAATTCATATCTCTTTGAGTGAAATATTGATGCGAAATTTAATAAATGAATGTAATTATTATACAACTTAAAGCATCGCCATAGATACAGTTTCTGCATTTTTGCTTATATAATTCTTGGGACCATCTTTCATACCTTTGTAGTTTTCAAGATATGTTGACCATTGATTACTCATATGAAGACATTCCTCTATGGACATGAACACTTAAAAGAATAATCGAGACGATTTTCTGCTGGAAAATTGTGCAAAACTGTGGACATATCTATAAACCTTTGTTGAATTATAGAATTTCGATGATTTTCTGGAATTTTATTAGTTCTATGCTTGAATCTGTTTGTATAATTTAATAAAGGACGTCTAAAACAAAAAACGTTTTTGTGCTTTGTGTAACATAAAACCTATATTTTAATATTGTTTTTCTTTCTAAAATTTTGACATACAGACCGTTCTTTCACATTTTTATTCGAAAAAGTCGAGTAAATATGACTTAATATCAAGATTACAATCATAAAAAGAATTATTTTCTTCGTTGGTTTAAGAAGTTTTTAATTTTTACACTTTCTTTAAATGGATTCCTAGATGTGAAAATAACACAAATGTCACCGACTCTGTTGAAGTTTGTTATGCAAAAAGGCAGTTCGAAATTTAAAATCATTACTTTTGGAATTCATGTATGCTGAAGAGTCACAAGAATTTCATGAACAAATGAAGAATAAAATACTCAATGTTACAGGAGCAGCTAGTAAATTCAGAGAACATAAAGATGCTCCGTTGCCATATACAGTAACAATTATACACAAAGTAAATGTCACTAGTGTCGATCAAAGCAATCACATTTAAAAACGTGGAGGTGATGTATCTCGTGTAAGATAAGATCTTGTTAGTGGCCCATAATATAATACTATTATATTCAGGGGGTACTCAAGAAAAGGAGTTTATAAGTTTGAACGGACTTCCATCAATAACTCTCAGAGGTTCTGTGATAGATGATTCAATAGAGTTTAAATACAACGCTTTTAGATGTCCTCTAATTTCGGCATCAACATTCTTTGTAGAAGTTGAATATGGCTTGTCTGAATTTGTTTTTTGGATTTGATAAATTCTATTGATATACTTCTAACTTAACAGATTTCTCATTGGTAAACTTATTTTTACTTAAATATACAGTAGTACATCCCGGAATCAGCGCATCACATAGTACATATTCCCCAAATTACATTTTTGGTGGGATCCCGTCTGCTTATCGGAATGAACTTTATTCGTTAACCGCGCCAAAATCTCAAACCTTCCGTCAAAGAATCCTGGATTCAGACAGTTATATCTTGAGTGGCTCAGGTGATGTTAAAGAACTTTTGTCCCATTTCAATATAATATCTATTTTTTTGTGTTGAGTGTTTACCTAAGGTTAAAATTTCGGTGAATATTATGTTTTCAGTTTCGTATGACGGCCATGGCAGGACCAGTCAATGAACTTTTTATGTTGGAGATATAGAACGAGATGGTCCTTTTATCAACAGCAAATCAGCATTTTTACTCAGTCAATTCCTCAACATTTGCATCAATTCATCGATTTTGAAATTTCTAGCAGACGACTAAAACTGAAAAGAAACGTAATAATAAGGTTTAAGTTATTCTAATGCATTTAATTTGGTGTTATCGACCTTTAACTAACAACCTCATCGATGCCAAAGGTAATGTTTATTTTGGTGAATTTTTTACACGTTTCCTATTTCCTTAACAGTATGTTGTCTTCATCGTTTCTAAAAAACACAATCTTTCGCTCATTGTGGAATGAATCCGGTGAATTTCTTCGAATTATATGAAATATCCTGTTTCACATTACGAACATCTCTGGAACGAATTAAGTTCGTTATGTGGGGTACCACTGTATATATCAGGAGATTTTTAGACAAAACCTCTGGTGTTCTATTATGGCGTTTTTGGCCTGATTGATTATTGAGGACAACAACATTATCGTACTATTCAATAATTCTGGTCTTTCAGTCATACTTCTTTACTGTACTGCGTATTAAATAAATTTTATTCAAAATTTTTTTGTTTTTCCTAACAGTGAAAAACAATGTTACATAAAATTTGAACTGATCTTATATATACTATTCTGCTAAGTATAAATATCTGCGTTATTCTAAGATCCGTTAAAATTACTTTCAAATTGAACAAGAATATCTCCCAAGATTTTCTTGTCTTCAAACAAACAAGAATTATCAGAATTTTATTTTGGCCTTCTTGGTAATAACTTGAGGACAATTGTAAAGTCGCGTTAGTTAACAATAGGATCAATATAGTTCCAGCCATTCAGTACACATTTAAGAGGTGTACTTTACAAGCAAATCGTTTATCAAATGTAAATAAGTAAATACTGTTGAGCGATAAAACAAAAACTTTGTTTGTGTTCTTTGACCAAAAAACACAAGGATAATGTTTTCCTTTTATATTTTTTGTAGCTTGATATTTAAAATTGCAAAATTAAGAAAATTAAAGTATAATGGTTGGGTGATACGAACGTCGAAGCTAAAACGAAATATTTAAAATTAATTATTTGCTTTTTAACAACTTAATGACTTCAAAATCGTGTTTTTCGTTAAGCGTTTCTGGGGGTTCTATTGATAAAAACCCACCCAAATCTTTTCTGACATATATGTTTAACAGTCTTTGAGGTGGAAAACTAATCGGGGTCGCAACATTAAAATATTTCATCAGTCTGCACGTTTCTTCTTTTTCGTGAACTAGAAATGAAATGTAAAAATACACGGAAGGGAATTAATGAAATCAAAAGTGGTTTTGGAAATATTGAATTGGAAGAATCTTTGGTATTTTTTACGTAGTACGTCGGACATATAAACACATGTTACGCGTCCTCCAGCTCGATTAACTGAATCCACAGCGGCAGGAGACGCCTTAGAAACTTCGATTCGTATAGGCGTTTGAAAGTGTTCTTTCCCCTAAAATTAATTCAAATATTGTGAATTTTCTAATGCTAATATTAATGTTCAGAAACTGTGTTAATTATAAAATAGTAAAACTAGAATATTTTGGCATTTTTTTAGATATTATACAAAAGAACTTGAGGAAAACTATCAATTTGCTTTTAAATTAATCATTTGGCTCAAATATCCTTCAAAAGATTAGGACATGGTCTTGTTAAATATTGTTTAAATTTGTTACATACGCGGCAAAATATTACGTAAACTCTTGAAAATTTTCTATATTTAACGATCTTGATTATGATTTGACGATTTTTACTATACTTTGTGGAAACCAAAAAAAAAACTCTGGATAAGAGATTCTATGTTGTGGATAGAGTTTAGTGTGATTTTTTAAAAATATTGTCATGGAACAATGTAAAAATAAAAATGTAACGCATTAATTCAGTCAAGAATTAGGATTAAATTAAAAGTGAGTTATCTACCTGATACCATTTCCACAGTTCTGAGTATTTGTGACTCAAAAAAAGGTTATTGAATATTCTGAGAAGTTTTAATTTTTAGAATTCAAAAAAAGCTTTATCGTTTTATTTTGACTACATTGCATATTGTCGTTAATTCATCTGGTATGCTAGAATATCTCATTTATATTTATGGTGATTTTGATCATAATCCTTACAATTTTTGCATTTATCGACGATAGTTAAATTCCATTAATAGATACACAGTAATCTCGACAAAAATTTTATTGACAACTTTAAAAGGTGACTGACTCAAATGTAGAATATATTCCCCTGTTTATGCCAGGAAATAAAGAGACAAAAAGGTTAAGATTTATTAATTGTATTCTGGAAGATTTCACCCTCAAAGACGTACATGTTGCATTAATAAAAAGAGGTACAGTTGTATTTATGATGTAACTTTTTACATAGTTTCTTTATAGTTTCCGATTCTTCTCTTTGTTTATATGATAAATTGTATCAAGTCATTATTAATTTAGGATATAGAAAAAGTTAAGAAAACAGGAATTATTAAAAAATTCTTGATAACCAGTTATACTTGACTTATTCATATTGTTTTCATAAACGGTGTTAATGTTTATATCGCATGAAGAAACATCAACCTTATCTGAAATTGCATTGACAAGACCTCCCAATGGAAAGCATTTAATTTCTATTTTACTTCCAATACAATGAACTATTACCCCAAAACAAAGATTTTTTATCGTTGAAATAAAAATATAACTTTGGCATCAAACTACACTGAAAACGTGGGGATAGATTTGATGGGATTTTCTGTTATCATAGGAAACCACGCTATCTCAACCTTAGGTTCATTTATGCTTCAAAGTAAGAACGGTTAGATCCATACATCAGATGAGAATGCCATATTATGTTTTATTAATTCGTGATATGTTAATGTTTGTTCTAACATGTTTTTAACTTTTTTGACGTAGCAATAAATTGATTTTTTGATCTAGTACTGTAAAGGGCGAATTAAAGTACTGTCGGTTTCACCTTCTATTGGCTCAAGTGCTGATCATCACTCTGACGACTGGTGGAAAGAAAAGATTCTCAACAATCAATATTTCTGGTTGCATAAACCTATATGTTATTTCATCCTAGATGGTGTAAAAACGATCGTTATTTAGCATAATCAAACAAAACGATCAAATCAATGTTAAATCTTGTTTTAAAAATCGAGCTATTATAGAATAACAATAAATTATCGCAAGAAATGAAATTATGAGTTTCAAAAAACGTGTTTAATCAACAAATGATAGCATCGAAATCTCTCTGTTGGTCATTTACGATTTTTTAAATTAAAGTTAAAATCTAATATTGCGCCTAGATATTGTATGTAGGCGAAACGATCTAAAGTTCCATATTTTTGGCAGATGAACACTTTAAGTAAAATTAAATTTATGAACTTACTGAGCCAAGTAGCACAACGCCATCCTTGATTTTTGAAACAGCGCCGATTTTTATCAGATCGGCCATCGTTATAATTTGACTTGGGTCGAGTTTTTCGTGTCGGATATAATATTCGAGTTGGTGAAGGTTAATGATGGTATATTCCAAAGCGTTACTCAGTTATGATCAAACTCACAGTGGCGGTTTGCCCAAAACAGGAGGCATGCGATAAAATGGAAATTGACCGCCCTCAAATCCAGTTCGAGGCTTGGTTCCGCTTTTTGTAGATCCATCCATGCCGCGTCCAGCTTGTTTACCTCGACCGGATCCTTGACCTCTTCCCAGCCTTATTTTCTTTGTCAAAAATAACTTACCTTTTTGCGGTGTCCAGGACGATTCCTAAGGTTCGAAATTCTCACCGTTGATTTTGATCCAATGTTACGACCAGAAAATAGCTGGAAACCTCCTAGAAGAGGCAGTCGAAGGTTACTTAAGGACAACATGAGCAATAGGGCATGCGTGTTTTATGGAAATAGATATTCATGTGGTGATTCTAACTCTGAGTAAAATTAAATTAATGTAAGACCCATCTTCAGTAAATGAGAAAGTCATGTTTCACAGTGAAGTGTCCCATCTGTCAAAATAAATGCAAAAACAACGAATCGGATGCCAATTTTTTTCTGTCAAGCTATCATGAAAAATTCAGAAAGATGTGAGGGTAAAAGTCTAAAAATAGTTTCAGTTCATTTTACATTAAAAAAATTACTTACAAATATTTTTCCATAACTTTAGGCCTGTGATTTTCTGATAGTATAACATTTACAGAATGCAAAGTCTGTTTAATTATTTCTCTTTACATTCAACTAGATATACGTTCTAGTAGATGTGTCTTGACTCAACGTTTTTCTTGATTATAATCCAGATCTGATGATTTACCTTCATTGATTGTATTTACGTAATCCGAACGCGTTAAATTTTTAGATTTTTCTGATTATAAACTGATATTAAATTGATGTATTTCAACCTCCTTATTTCTAGAGACTAAAATAAAAATCATCTTTAAGATTCAATTACCATTTAGAGTGTTGACAACCTCCTGTCAAAAGAGGCATTTGTTATTTGAATTAACGAAAATGGGACTTAAATCATGGGGAAGAGTTGAAACGTCGTTGGGAAAGAAATTTTGAAAACAATTAAGTTATATATTAGAGCCCAAATTAAAGCTCTTGATGTTTGAATTGCATGCCTTTTATAGTTATAGTATTCAAATTGATCAATTTTGAAATGGTCTCACATCACATTCTTCTCCCCAAAAAGGTCGATGGATTACAATTTGTTCGTATTAACTGACAACTGACGTATAAAACTGTTTCTGAGTTTTTACTTTTACATCAAACGGCAATAAATAGCTTGATCTATACATTTTTTAACTCTGTTTGTGATCGAATCCTCTGTGTTCATTAAAAGTTATAAATTACATGTTTCCTGAATAAGCAATTTGCAGCATACCTGCCCCGTATCTTTTTTTATCAAACATGCGTCAAATTGTTTAAATATACATCCTGACAGCGAAACGTATCATTTTCTAGGGATAAAATGACCGCAGCACACATCCTATTTTCATGGTTAACAAATATTTAGAGAACAGTGACCATAATTCATTGATATTTTTAATCATAAAAGGATGTTTCTACTTGTCTCTATGAATTTGATCGTACAAAATTTCACGTGGTAATGTATCCGGCTATATGGTTGTGTTTATTTTATTCCGGGTGCATTTTTGATGAATGTAGATTGTCATACATGTTCAAAAATACCATGCACGGGTTTTGAATCAATTTCGTCATTTTGAAAATGGACGATAGCATTCATACTGACGATTTACAAATTCAACCGAGTGATAAATTTGGAATTATTTATCTGTCGTAACATCGCCAGTTACCGTCATAAATGTGTCAGATCAAAAAATATCAGTGTATGTTAAACGATTGATGAAACTGTTTTTTTGTATTTCTAAATTAACGATAGGCCATACAGTAATGAGAACATTAATAACTATATTGACAAATTGATTAATATTCTGGAAAGTATTACTGTCGGTCGATGTTGTTTCATCATGGATAATGTCGCGTTTCATAAATGCGACATGATTAAGAAGTTTCATACTAGAGGTCAAAATATTATCAACCACCATATCCTCCATTTTAGAATCCAATTGAGAATATGTTCAGCAAGTGGAAAAAATTTTGTGAAGAGATCGAATTGCATTAATGAACAACAACTTTTGAGTTATATGAATAATGGATTTAGAGAAATATCTGTAAGTCACTGCGACGGTTGGTACAGAAATATCAAGACATTTATTCGTCGATCTCCAAACAATGAAATTTTTAATTAAACCAATTTTTCCTCAACCTGAGATGAGTTTTATTTATTATTTTTCAACTATTATTCAAAACGACGAAGTTGAACCTAAAACCCTGTAAAAACGATTAATCTAAAGATATTGAATTTTCCTTGAATCTGAATCTCAAGAAGAGCCGTTTCGATTCCCAAAAGTAAATTAATTCCTTTCAACTGTGATTATAATTTAGATGAATCGTAACAACTATGTTATAAGTTCTTAATTGCATGAGAATGCATATTTATGACGGTCTTAAATGAATTGCGCGTCATCGCAGATGTGGAAAATTAGACTCATATCAAAAGCCAAAGTATATGCATTCAAAAGCCGAATAGTCATTTCACTCGGTTTGTTGAAACCCCAATCATTCGTGAGTCTATAAACAGTTTGTGATTGATTTTTGGTCATATAGATTGTCACTTTATTCAATATATTGGGATAAACATCCGTATTTTCAGGCATAAATAGAAAGATTATTTCAGTATTTATTTATGTATACTCTTTAAAATCTAGTTAAATTACACCTCGATTTCACGTTTTTGAAATATAACGTAACCAACGGATGCTCTCTGCCAGGAGGTTTATCAAAAAGTGCCAATATAGCCGAAGACAAACACGACAGGAATAAAAAGTTGATCAAAATCTACTTGTAACTCTGATCACCTTAAAAGACAAGCAATAAATGCCCTTTCTTGTTGAACGGATGAAACACTTCCTATTTGATATTTAGATGGTCAATAACGTTCAATTTATTTCTTGTTGGATCAAAGATAGACATCTTGTTTATTTTCTTTCATGTCTTCTAAATTTTTCCAAAAAGAAATGGCATGCGTTGGAATTACGTACTGATGACAAAAATCTGCTGGTTTTGTTCTATTTTTAGTAGTAGTAAGATTTAATTATTTTAATTACTTCTCAGCTAGAGAATGCCATTTTGGTACCACAGCCCTAGAGGGTAGAGGGAACGGGAGGGGGTGAATGTTTAGCTGGTGAGAGTCTGTCACTGCCCGAAGATGTGCAAACAGAAGGTTGCCATAGCCGGAATGAGATCCTGTATGGGGAAGTCGCAAATGGACAGCGTCGAAATCGAGGTCTACGTAGAGTCTGTTCAGAAATGTGCCGGTGCAGGTTTGAACACCCTCAAGACGGATGTCAAACAAAAAAGATTTAATCTTTTTAATCCATTGAGTAATTTTCCAGTTGTGTAAATACCTCCAGACATTTTTTGAACTCAAAAATAAACGGTATAACTATGGAGAATTGTCCATCAGAAAGACTTTAAAGAAAATGTGAAGCGTGATTGGATTGAATGGTCATAAACGCGGTGATACACGTTTTATGTTTGCTTAGCACGTGTCCAATTAAGCAGGTATGACAGTTTATTGGATTACCCAAGGTTAGCTTAAACGTAATCAACTTTAACAATTCATTACTTTATTTATTTCCACATGTTTTGCTGCTTTGTAAAAACATCCACGAGAACTAGTCGATAATAGGCCTCTTCTAAGAGAAGTGGCAGAGCCATATTCAAATTTATTCTTATAGTATCAAGTGAACTATGAGAGCCGAGATAAACTTCTGATCCAATACCACAATCACAGATCCAAAATGGGGTTAAAAGTAATTGATTGATGTATAATCATGCAGAGGTTGTTCAAAGCCTTGAGTTTTATGTTATGACAAACGTGTCGAGTTTATTTACACGAGACAACGATTTGATGTTTCACATTCCAGAATCTGGTTGTAAATTTCAATTTAAGCTTTTTACGACTGCATAATACTGATGGATATCTTTTTGATTTATCTATTTCTCGACCCATATGCGTTTCTAAACGATAACCGCTCATGTGAAAACAAAAACTTAATCAAAATATTCACGACACTGGTGAATTTTGTCCAAAAATAAATACATAGCAAGAAATTTTTTGTTACAAGGTTATCACAAATCAACGGGCAATTATCACGAATCAATGAGCAATTGAAATTTAGGTTTCTTCATAAATTTTTCGTAGAATAGCGCCAAAACAATTTTGGAAAGCATAAAAATTACCTATGTGAAAAGGTGTTAATTTTAAAAACGGAATATTGTATTTTTTAGCCTTAAAATGGCTCTCAAATGAGGGCCAACAACAAAATGTCTCATAGTCGTAAGCAAAAAATGTTCAATGTCGAAAGACTCATCTTTAATGGGAACTAGTATAATTGCGAAACATATCATTTTATTGTAACAAGAGTCTGTTTTTGTGGATGAAATGCGTAGCAGAGAGATTGTATCACCCAAAATACCTCCCAAAACGGTAAAATTTATTTGAACATGGCGGAAATATATTTAGCGTTAGATTAGAAAGGTAAGTGAAAATACAAATTCTTATTTTCAATGTAAAATTCCATATAAATTTCATGTGCGCATTGATTTGGAATAATTACGCATTGATTCGTGATAACCCTGTAATTCACATGCTGTTTAACAATTTATACAGCTACATTTCTATAAGAAAATAGGTATTTTGAATCTGCGTCTCATTTGCGGGTAGTTGTTATTTGTTGCTATTTGTTACTTTAGATTTAAATTAAAAACTCAACACAACCAGAATATGTAAATTATTTTGGTCCTGAATAATCGACCATAACAAACCCAGAGGAAACATCAGCCAAGCCTTTCAGGATGACACAACAGTTTAAGAAGGAACTAAAATAAACCACAACAATGCCACTGTAATTATTTTTTGCAAACGAAATGCGATTGCCAGATATTTTGGACTTTCCAAAAATACTTGCAAGTTGAATAAACTTTTCAAATTAAGAGGATATTAATTATAATTTGTGATAAATACATGTCATCAGATTTTGGAAGAAGTAGAATTATTTACAGAATACAGGTCGCATGTTGGTAGGTGAGGGCCCTTCATATTTTCAATAATATGATATAATGAATGTTATCAACTTCGAGAAAAGAAACATGACCAGCAAACGATATTTCTCGTCGGAACTTTATCATTAACGATTGGTGTATGGACCGAAAACATTTTTTATCTCAAGTATAAGTAAATGATAAGATGACATTTTAATGGCATATGGAATCAACTCATCATTCGTAGTGAAAGTATTCGTAAAACTATTAAGTAAAGCAAGCAGATCAGGGCTTGTGGATGTGTATTGTTTTTTTTCTTGATTCCCAAAGCAACACAAACAACAAAAGAAATGTAAGAATTAAAATTAATTAGGTAAATGAGATATGCTTGGGAATGAGGTGGGATCTGATTTAATTATGAAATGCGATATAATTACCTGCCGTTTTCTATGACATTAAAGTGGTGATTGAAAAGGATTACTGTGAACTTACTTCTAAGGTTTTAATAATTATCATATTTCGTTCATAAGCTTTTATGTCTGATTTTTTAACAATCGGTATGAATAGAATAAGATCAACATACTTTTAATATCAAGATAATAATTTTCAGGATTTTTGCCAAATTTTGCCGTAAGAAATTCAAATGTCATTGAAATCAACATGAATTGAAACTGTTCTTTGATATTTATTGATTTCATATGTATCTCGATACCTTTTAACCAAAAATTCTCATATAGAGGTATATACCGTTAGAAAATGGATATGAATTTGTGGGTATTTTATATTTTATCAACATCGAGCTGGTCAACATGTTCAATTTCAACAGAATATTTTATCAAATTGTGGACCATATTTCATGTGTAATTGTGGATAAACATTGTGATAATATGGGAGTCCCGTGTGGACAAACTGAATAGATTCGTTAACCGTGAAAGTTTTTAGGGAAAATCGTAATATAATCAGGCTCTATTTTCTGGAAATGCAGATTTTGATCAATTCAATTAATGGTTTTAAGAAATGTTAACTAAATGATCGAGCGTCAAAATTAAAAATGAAAAAAATTTTGGAGAATGATAACACTATACGTTAAGGAATAACACGAGAACGCAAAAACTATTTTCTAGCTGAAATGGTGATGGCTCTGCCAAAATTAAATTATGGTACAGTCAATTCCGGTAAAGTGAACAGCCTCGAGACCGGGAAAACGAGCACTTAACCGGAGTGTGCAGATATCATGAGTAAATATACAGAGACACATAGAAACGGTACCAAAATTTTGGGTGCACTTAACCGGAGTTGACTGTATATGGGATATTGTATAAACATACATTTAGTTAAAACCTCTTAAGTATTAAAACGATTGAGTTTTTGGTAAATGACATAAACTAAAAATGTGAGCCTGTAGTATTTGAGAAAATCTGCAGGCTTATTCCAGTGTACTAGTTTTCCACCCTGCCAGTAAGATGCCGTTTTTGTCATCATATATAGATAGAGTATATTTGAGGTTGACAGATCCTATATTCTATGAAAATCCGAGTATTATTAAACCAAATCGTAAATCTACTCGGAGGATATCTTTGAATACTCGACACTGAACTCTTTTTTCTAAATATTGCATTAATTCCATGGAGAGGAATAACTAAAAATCAAATGTTTTTTATGATATAAATTGATCAACGCAATACAGAGTGAATGATTTAACAATGATTGACCAATAAATTGAAGTAAACTTTTGTTTTAAGGTATTTTTGTGAGAATATTTATAAACATGGATATGTTAATTGAAGGAATAGGATGATTTTCCAAGTACAAGGACCTGAAAGGACTCTGATCGCTCTGCTTGAGATTAATCTGGATTTCGCTTTTTCAAAAAATCAACATCTGATGTAAACAGAAGGACACATAATTTAAACGAAGATAAATTTAAAATCAGTTTAATTCTCTAAAAAAACAAGAACACGAGAGACCTAAAATCGAGTGGTAAAGGTGAGAACGAGTCAAGTTAACCTATAATGTGAATACAAATACATGTGCGAACTTTCCCAGAATAAAACAATCAACCAATGTGATTAAGTATAATCTGAAATGGATTAGATTATTGTTGTAAAGGGTTTTACCAAACAAACATGTGAACCGTTAAATTTTTGTTAAACAAAAGATAAAAGCAGCCGATTTTTCAAGAAACTCCGTATGTTGTTTATTAATCAAAATATGAAAAAATCCATCAAAATTAAGGAGGATTCAAGCATATTTTTTCGTGTTAATATTAAGGCCTCAACTGTTCTTGATTAGCTTGATGCAGATTATACGATAAACAATTTGACAAATTCAACGGGAACACTAGGCTCGAAACATGGTTAATTTCGGGATGAGCTACCGTTTTCAACTATATCATACTGATTTGGTTACCGTTATATTTCCCAGATGATTCACATCTGAAAAAAAATCAATTCTTAATTGAAGATAAACGTGGATTTTGAGTTATCATACATGATTTTTACCGTCTTCTACTAAACGCTTCACAGTCCGCCCGGTAACATCGATCTAATTTTCATCATTTAAATTATAAATAACTGTATATACTTTTGATTTTGAAAAATAAAAACGAACACCTAAATTAATCTATTTACTTAAATATTCAAAAAAATTTGTGGTATGGTTTAATAATTTACTGAATAAGAGCAGATTTACCTCATTAGAGATGGCTCTTCGCAGTTAAGAATCTTGTACATCATGAGAGCCGGTTGTTCTGCATCATCAAAGTGGTAAAATGCAGGTATCTCGTGTGACACCAAGAAGCCGTGATTTCGATAGAACTCCAAAGCGCTCAAATTATAACTGTGTGTATGAAGGTAAATCGCTTGAGAGCCTTGTGACTTTGCCCAGGTAATGTACTGATCTAACAAAAAGCTGCCTGATATAACATTAATTTGACCTAATTTTTGCCGACGATATGAATTGGTGACACCCAATAACATCAAATACGAAATTTTTGAATGTCTTGGTAGTTGAGTAAACTCGTTTTTCTGCGTTAAATCCTTAATTTAGTAAATTTCTGACCTCTTCCAACACATCGCTAAAGAATTTGCTGGATCCCATCACAAAACCAACCAGTTTATTGCTAACTATCACACCTGAAGTGTATATATTGGAGTTTATCAGAAGTCCACGAATGTTATCGCGACTGTATTTTACAGGGAAACATTCGTTGCACAACTCTAGGAGGTCATCAATCGAATCTCCGTTTAATCTTGAGTAATTCTGGGTGAATATGTTCATCTTATCATTTAGTTGACGCGCAAGCGCGAACAGCAGTTAAAATGATCTGAATGTTGATTTTATGTAATGGGTGTGTAATTCGTTTGCAGGATCTGGATTATCTGGTCATAAGCCGCATTGAGTCTGAGGCAGATCCCCCTGGTTTCTTTGATGTTAGTTGAGTGCAAACGTAGCAACTATTTGTGATATTTCATATCGACATCCATGTTTTTTTATCAGTGACTGGTATAAAGGTCCATTTTATTACAAAAATTATATGCCTGTTTTTGACAAAAGAATAGCACACAAAGTATTAAAAATTTCATACAGGAATAAAGCAAGAACTGCGTTTATGATACTCCAAACGTTCCTAAAAATAACTTAAAATTTCGATAAAATTCTTCGTAAAAAGAACATCTAATTGGGCCCGGTGAAAAGCACAAAGGGAACGTAATCACAGTTCATATGTCTATTTTAAGTGCTGCTGAGTTTCTGAATTTTCAGTAAATCTTTCAAATTAGAGTGTTCTTAAGCTTTTAACAGATGAAAATTTTGTTGGGAGGATTCATATTTACAAGATTCGTATAGATGAAGGTCGAGAAATTTTTTGGCTCTTTTACAGAATTATGGAAGCGAAAAAATCAAAGGGTCCAACCTTTCACAGTGTATCTTAATTATTATTGAATTCTGCATTTGTGAAAAGTTATAAATTGTATCAAAATCAATCAATAAAAATGAAATATCCACACTTTCTTTGAATTTGTTTGTTGTAAAATTTTTATCATTGACCCATTCAACAAAGTTCAAGTATTGAATGAATTTATTTAGATAATTGTACCCTCACCATAATTTTCTACAATTTTTTAAAATCAAAAATAGAATTTTTTGTTGAGACTCTCATCAAAACCTGCAAGTTAATGTCAATCGACCAGCATCTCTTAATTGGTAGTAGTTTAAAATACCTGGTGTTGCGACCAATAGCGCGATTCGTAAGGACCAATAACATAATTTTATTAAAATAAATTTATTAAGAATAGAGAAGAACGTTATGAAAGGAAAATTGAAAAAATAATATTAAAAATGATAGTTCAAAATGCAAAAGTCGTTCCCGAAGTAAAATGTGGGATAATCCAGAATCTACTCTTGAAAGAATTCAGTGTGATCAAAAGCAAAGTAACGATGGATTTACCAATAGCCGGAACCAATGGCCAAATACAAAAAATGAGATCTGCGTGTACCACTGTTACAAGTTTTCAATTTTCTGAATTTTTCTTGCACAGTGAACCGTTTTAGAATTGTTGTCTTATCAATTAGATACTCCTAGAAACTTACTAAATATGCTTATCCGAAATTTAAAACTGAAGTCAAACAATTTTCATGCATTTTATCATTCATATTCGTAATTTTTAGTGTAAGTCCTTGTTAAATTTTGTGTAATTTGATGGAAAAACTGTTATTAGGCCAGTGGTTCATGTTATTGGTAATACATGCATATTTTATTCTTGATCACGCTGAAGGATTCCTCGCATCGACACAGTGATATCCAAACTTTTACTTCGATGACAAGTTTTTCACTTTAGACTACCATCTATAATGCTATTTTTTCATTTCAGTTATACAGTTCTTAATTCTTAACAAATTATTATAAAACCGAGTTATTTTTCGTCATGAAACGAGTTATTGGTCTGAAGACCAGGTAGGAAAGGAATTTTGACGGATAAGGAAAGAACTCGAGGTTAATCGAAGAATCACTGAAAGTCTTTTGGTTGAACGTAATCTTTGGAAGGCCTCATGGTACCTACTCCTGATTTACTGTAACGTCATTTTATTCAAAGTTTTTGGATATTATTTGTGAAGAGTTTGGTCAAATCATAGTACATTTTTTGGATGATGTCAAAATTCACAAATGTGACTTAAGACTGAGCTAGTATGTTGGTTGTAAAACATCTAATAAGTTCATATTGATATAAGGCCTAACTCGTTCTGATTAATATACATGTTGTTTTTATAACAAAATTCTCTGTACTTATCCTTGAACAAGTTGAAAATAAATTCTAAAGAACGCTGCAGGCACCAGAAACCTTAGAGAAAGTCAACATATATTTCGAGTAATTTATTGAATCTATAAGAATTTATGATTTGGAAAGATGTTTTATTTATTTACTGTTAACGTCTTTAGTTTAATGACGTTTCTCTTGTTTCTAATTGATAAAGTAATTACAATTCAACGCATGCGAATTTTCGTTTCCAAGGAGATTAGAGAGCATTCAATGCCGACCGATAACTTAGTTCATCTTAGAAATACACAAAAAAGATTTTAAATAATGAAAAATTTCACATATAAGGATATTATTTTGTTCATTAATTTGTCAGTAAGCTCGTGATTAATAATCATTTCTTCTATCTTTATCGCATATAAAAGATGTGACAACATAGTTATAATTACAGTTGAAGTTTCATATTTTATCTAATTCCAAAAAAGTGCTATCCTATTGCCTAAATCGAAATCTCAACATATCTCTGGAAAACTTTATTGGTTATTTATACGTGAAAACATTGTTATTTATTTTAAGGATTGTGAGGATTATCTTTTAAAATATATTTAGAATAAAGACTTTTCAGTTCAAGGTTTGATTAGAATTTACCTTCTTCGTACACATTGTGTGAATACTGAGGAAATTATTAATAAAACAGGAGAAATAATTTTAGAAAATATCGCAAGACGTGCTAGTTTTTATTGAATATATTGTAGTCATCTGGTCAAAAAGTTTACAGTTATGTTTGTTTATTGAGGTATTTCACATGTGAATAAAATTTCTATAATTTAAGTGGTTAATTTTTAGATAAATTTCATTTTCTTAGTGTTTTATGCGTTGATGATTAAAAGCATCATCAAATAAGTAATAATTTAACTCCCATGTGATAAAGTCAAGGAATCGGATAAAATAAATATATTAACATTTATATCAATATACAATGTTAGTTACAATCAATAGATTTGAAAAAATAATCAATATGAATGTAATTAAAAGATAAGAGTTTGGCTTTACCTAATTCCACATGTCGAGGAAATAATTTTGAGAAAGTGGGTAAATTTTAAATTCATGATTCCATTAATAAAATGAAAACTCAGAATTTTACGACAATGTATTTTTCTTAATTATGACAACAATATAATTACATTCAAAAACATGAAATTAAATATAGAAAACCTAGTATCAGTGTTTGATGATTCGTCTATGTGGAAAAATCTCACTTATATTTTCGGGCATACGGTTGAGTGATGATTTGATAAAAAGTATTCACACAATCTGGTATCTTGACTAAAATATTTTGTTTGAGGTGGACCAATCCAGAAAGTGGTTAAGATATATGAGATATTGTGGATTCGAAATGTTTCTTCCGATTCAAATATGGTTACTGTTTAATACTTTGAGAAGTAGAACAACTAAAATGCCGTTGAATCAGCTGCTAGAAAAATCGAGGAACGTTTCGAAATGCGCTTTGATCTCAACAAGTCTGTTAATTGTAGGTGACATTGACTTCACGTTCACATATTGCAAGGAGGTTATGCTGTTTAACAAGTCGAAATTAAAGCTTTAATTCTTGAAATTAAAAAATAATCGACAATTTGTCTAAAAGTAAATCTATTTAGAACCATTAAATGACTCTTAAATATAAATTTTTGTTTCATGCCGAATAAAAAGGAAATGAAATTTTACCTGGATTGTTCTGAATAAAAAAAGGGGTTTCGAATTTCTCTGTTATGAAACATCCTCTTGATGCTTGAGATCAATTAATTGGTAAATACTAATCGAATGCAATTTATGGCACCTTATAGAAGTCATTCCGAACACCTGTTTTGTACATTATGTGCTTTACTATAATCTTTGGATGGATGTAAACTTAACTTTAAGATGGCAATGGTTCAATTTAGTTTGTTTCGTGTTTATATACCTCTATTCGATGTGTGGATAATGAAATAAAATTATATTTTTGGTTCATCAAAAATTTCTTGTGATTAAATCGTGCTCATTTATATCGTATCAATTGATTTCAACCGACATAAGATTTAAAATTTTTAAACTTTACATATTCTTACCACAATCTACACTTTGTTCCTAATTTTTCACTCGTTTTGTAAGCACAAAAAAGATTGTGGTTCGTATTAGTTATTGGTTTCATTTTAGCTTAAGTTTCTCCAGATATACCATTTCCCGTTCCGAATTTCAGATGGATTCATTCATAATTTTAGATTTTTTTTAAACATTTATTCCAAAATACCCCATCAAATTTAATTGTGATGGATGAGGGAGAAATAATTGGGGGTTATTCCCTCGAAATATCAAATACATAATGGATGTCTTTCAAATGGTTAAAACTAACATTTTTCTCGCTAAAGTTAACCCGCTAGAGATTCTCTTGTTGGGGTGGAAGCGTATTTTAAAGAATAGAGTGAAAATATTTTTATAACTACTCTTGCCAGCCATCTCAGAAACTTTAAACCGAGTCTTAATGAAAACAACTGTGCTCCTTGGAATCGTGAAGCAATGAGCTTACCCCTAGATTATTTCAGAATGAACCCATTATGGAAGTTTAAAATTAATTTTATTTCTAAAACCAATTGGAAATCCGGAACGGAAAATTGTGTAAGTGGCTGTGAAAATTGTTTGTTCACATAAAGTAGTTTATTATTGATAAAATTTTGACGACAAATGCATTTAATGTAATTTCCAATTTTTTCACTTGATACAAACGTATGACCTATAGCCTTTGGATTAATATCGAAATAAAAATAGGGTAACATTTATACGAATTTTAAGAGTTTTTTTGTGACCTGTTTTACGTTTGTTTTTGAAAGATCAACTCAATTTTTCTCCAAGTGAAAATGAAAAAATATTTTAATCATGTTTTCTCAGATATAAACGATATGGCTTTTCGATCTACTTAATAATCTTTGCAATTTACTCGATAAAAGTTGCCACAAATCAAAAATTTCTTGTATGGGCACTATTATAAACCTCTTTTGATCAAAATTCATTTTATTCAATCAAAATTAAGAATTCTAAAATACATCTTTCATCCAATACTTAAATTGAACTAATCACTACAGACCGACAAATGCTGGTGTTAACCAATGGACACAGAGGACATAAATGAAAAACAAATTGAATGCTGTAAAGGTGGATAGATATAAAAATAATAGGCATTTACCACACTTTATAAGAGCAATATGGTTTTTAAATGAGACCCAAAAATGGATAGTGGCCAAGAAAATAGAAAATTGTTCTGGATTGTAATAGCCTTATCGCTTGCATTTAATTAGCCTGTAGTGCACATTATTGTATGAAATGTGTGAAAAGGAGGAAATTTTTTCGTAGAGAACATGAAGTGATCAAAATTGAATAAAATGTGGTATTGATCACCTATTGCGTCATATATACGTTGTTACTTCCTTTTCACTGCAACTCCCAATTTTATTAGATATTTGGCAAAAAATTCTGTTTAAAGTTTTGCACTATATCTAACCTAGGAAAATAGAAATGAGCTGAAAATTCAGAATTTGACCAATGAAAGGTTTAGTATCCCATCCATTCGAGAAATTTTTGATTCGTGGTAACTTTAAGGTTGATTGCAGGTATTATTATGTAGATAGATAAACACTATTTTATGTGTTATTTTTTATTCCAGATCATTTGATATCATAATATATTTACCTTTCAATATCCAAATTCAAGCGCCTGGTGACAAATTAAACGCAGTTTCGTGTTCAAAATCACAATGAACAAATCTAGAGTTAGCTTATTTAAATCAAACTATTTTCCATTAAAGACCAAACTAAGAAGCTAGCAATCTCAGAACTTTCATTTTCGTAACAACGATGAACCATGTTCTTACTTACGATAGCAGAATTTAGCCAAAGATCCAACAAAACTAATTGTTGAACAATTTCTACATGCATGAAACTATGATTTATTGTTATAGGAATACAACCATAACATCGATAATTAAGTAGACTTTTAGAATATCCGAAAATAAACAAAATTATCATGTAGGACTCTAGTATATAGTTTTGATCAAATCAAATATATGAAGATATCACAAAATTATTTATACGAACAACGGATTCGTTATTTTGATTGAATTTGATACACATATTAATCGATTAGCTATTTCGCCATCTCAACATGTTTTTAGCAATGTACTACCCACTCCACAGAATATTTAGATCATAAGGCTGTGAACTAGTAAAAAGTGTCGTATTAAAAATCACGTGTAATTTGCGCCTGCGAAACCGGTATCAACCTGCATATACGATATTGGTAAGATAAAAAATAAGGGAGTTAGATGGAGAAAACAACTAAAACCGGTTGAAGAGGATTATACATTAGAAAATATGAGGCGAACAAGAGTCTATATCTGTTAATTTGTTGATATTTTTATGTGTATATACTGTAAGAATTTCTAAGAGGATTCAGATATATGATCGATACTTTGATGCCTCAATAAAATATTTTTTGGCATCCATTATGTTGGTTTATTTCATCAAATTCCAGTTAAAAACGATGATCCAAAGTATGGAATTTGCAATAATTTTATTTTCATTCTTAAATTTCTACGACAAAATTTTATTATTCTTTTATCAAAAGGAATCCAAAATAAAATGCTAATAAATTTATTTGGCACAACAAATCTTTGTATAGGGATTAAATTCAACCACAAGACAAACACCGAAAGGTGGCACTGTAGTTGTTGGAGGTTCCAATTATTCAAGAAAGCTCAATATAGGTAACCTTTTAATCTATAATTATTTTCGACCATACTGTTAAGATTACAAAAATTTTGAATGATTATGTCTGTGGAAGCCATAGAATGCTAAAATAAGCAATTTATAATATTTTTACCTGAGTCAAACCACGTGTTGACCAATGCTTGTAATTTTTGTGAAATATTTTGAGGGGGAAACAACTAGGTATCAATCATATGATAAAATATTTAAAATTTAGATATGTTCACATAAAAGCCACGTTAAAACCTATCCAACCGTTGCGTTTCACAAGGGCAAGTGTCATAATTATGCATTATCCATATTTGACCTATGTTCGAATGCATATCTGTTAATTTAAGTTAAGTGACTGACTCCATTCAAAATCATCAAACATGACTGTGGTTGCTTATTTTTTTGAAATTTTTTTTCTTCTGTATAATTTTCTGTCAAAAAATGATCCATTACGGTTTCATTCACACCACATGACATATCTTTTAACGAACAACGTTTGTTGCAACAGGCCAGGCGTGTAAGCTTTATGCCCCTTTATTCCGTATTTCAGCAAGAAGATTGGTTATCATTTAATAATGGAAAGCTTAAAACAAATGAAGACCTGCTCAAATAAATGATGCCATAGGAATTTTTGATAGAGTTCCCTTTAAATAAAGATCTTTTTTAATGCAATCATGTCAAACTCCCTCTCATGGATTAGATTTACTCACTACAAGACAATTTAACATTTAATACAATCCAATAGCCTAATTATGAAAGGCCGGTCTTCTTTTGGCGGGTATTTACAGTGTAGAATGTCATAAAGTTGAAACAGTGCTGTATATCGTTGTTTTCTTGTCTATGTTATAAATCAAGGAAGTAAATATTCATCTAAAATAAGTCGATTTAATTTCGGGAAAATGAGTTGTTTAAATTCTATGAGAATTCAATATAAAATGCCAGCATTTGCGGTACTAGGCGAGCATGAATTTCTCTTTTGACTTCATTATGAAATTGGGGGAGGGAGGGTGGGTAGAGGTTTAAAGATCAACAGTAAAATAAAATCAGAGGAGATTATAGGTCTATGATATAATTTAGTGCTCAGATTAAAAGTATGAAGTTGAATTAAATACACACATATGATGCATATATCTGAATATTACTGACAAAGTTAACATGTTACATTGATAAAAATTCGATTTCAACCTTCTTTAATCCATCAGATCGTTTTATAATTCATCTGAATTTTTCATTCAGTCAGATTTTTTGAAGCCACCCTAACGTCAAATAAATGTATACAAAATATTTGTATGGTTGATACAAAAGGTAATTTTGTGGGCGTCATGAATGATACCCACTTCTTTTTGAGTTTCTAGTGATGAGTGATATGGGTTCTTTGAAAATGAAATGAATTTGAGAATTCATATGGATAATCTTTAATTTGTCTGATTTCTATGGTGACATGTCTTAGACGCTGGTTTCCTATTGTTTATATTGGAACTGTTTATAATATGTGATAAACTGATTATTCTTAACCCTAATTGGGATTATGGTTACAGTCTAGCAAAGAATTTTGACACAATTAAATGTCTTGCGATTGCACTTGGGAATAATGTGGCCGGAAGCAGGCGGGATCCTATAACTATTCTAGGAATCATCCAATCATCTTAAAGACTTAAAACTAGCTTTTGGTTTAAGATAATTCATGCCGTTAAATCTAGTTAACGACTGAGATGACGGTATATCCGAATCTTTATATTCTTTCTGGTACTCTAAAGGCTGATATTGTCACAGGAATTGACAAAAACCATATATCTTTGTGGCTTTGAATTAATTCTAATAAAAAAAGTCAGATTGAAAAGATCCTTTGATGGGAATTTAACACCGTTGAAAATCAATAATAAACCAGTCATTAATCATTAAGCTCTTTACTCCATGGGTCAAGTTGTCAGTATACTATATGGAAGAAAAAAGTGTTCAATGTATCAAAAACTGAATGAAGAAGACACGGAAAGCTATGATCTGGAGTCACCAATGGAGGCCTATTTGAGGCTTAAAGATCCACGTTCAGAAACGAAAGGAATTTGGAGGACCCCCATCACAGCCACATCTGCCAATAGTAAGAGGTTGAAAAAGCGGAAACTGAGAAAAAACTCAGTATCAAGATATTCAGGGATGTTTCCTTACTCAGAATGTGAAGAATCGCTACTCAAATCAGAGAACGACGTGGATTTCGAATCCATGACCAGCTTTAGAATGATTTATGAAAGTCAAAATTCGAACTCGCCATCCCCTCATTATTTTATCGGGAATGATAAATACGTGTTACAGACATACAATGGACAACGCCAGGATTATCAAAGGCAACTTGCCGATCAGAAACTCAAACATCTCGACAATAGTCCTTTTTTCATCCAAGGCCCAACGGAACTTTCAAGTAGACTCCCGAGGCCCACCTAAAAAAAGTCATTTGATTTCTTTGTATTTTAGTCATTTAGAATTTGTTTAACTAATACTTCATTGATGTAGGCAGGTATTCAACATATGGTCAACACTTGCAATCATCAAAAACAAAACCGTGATCATGTTATCTGCTCTCATTCGATAGATTTATTCGATACTTTCTGCACGTCCCTCCAAATCATGATGGTCTAAATAATGATACTCGATCTAATTAAAAATAGAAAAGTTCGCAACGATCACATTCAAGTAATAGTTTAAATAAGAAACCAATTATTGAAAATCGTGTAAGCAAAATCTTATTATGCTCAATGAGAATGTATATATCAAAGTTTAGCTGCTTCATTATTTTAATGGATAAAGTTCAAAGGAAAATATACTAGCTATTAATAATAACCCCAGCGTCGGCAAACTCGCGAGAAGCTGTAAAAAATATCATAATCACTTTTAAATTTAATAAAAACGAAAATCTTGAGTTTTCACTCAATTACCTTTTCTAGTTATCTAAAATTTGTTAGCTAAATGTCAAATGTATCCGAAACGATGAATTGTAAAAAAAGGCAAATAATATGAATTAATTTCAATTTTTACTTCCTCTTATCAATTGTAAAACAAGGTAAGCTGAAACATTTTGACCCAGGGTTGTCTCCATTATTAGACATGTTTGTCCATTCGATCGTTGATCGATCACATTTCATGATCATTTTTTCGCCTGCTCTCATCAATAAATAAAAAGTCATATGGCTCTAAATTGTACAACATTAAACAACCTAAAAATGTTTGTAGAACAAGTTGTAATGTATGACCATAAGTAAGAAATTAATTCGTTTTTCATATTCGCAATAGAAATCGAAAAAATTACAGTGACGGGCAATTTAGTCAGCGTGATTTGCATGCATTTTGTAAGGTAAAGACAAATCTAGAGGTGTGGATGATAACATATTTTAGATGAGTAGTCCTGAGATTATAGAAGTTGATAAAATAAGAAGAAATGTGAATCACCCTTTTTCAGATGAAAAACGTTATACCCAGTAATAAATATGACATCGGCTGTAAGATTCAAATACCAATTGTAAAAAATCAGATGATCCCTATCGTCTAAAACAGTGATAATGTCCATTAAATTCATCAGAACCTTCAGTCTACAGAGCAAGCCATTACAATAAATTGAAAATATTCTCATAATTCTAATTTTTCGAAATTTATCCAGAATACGATGTTAACCTTGAACCAAATTTTCAATGATTTCTGTCAGATTTTCTTGCACAGGTTCAGAAATGTGTCCTTCTTCTCGAATTTTCTAACATTTAAGCCTCTTACAGTTAAAAGGTCACTATGTTTTTCTCTCATCTCCTTCAAAAACATTTTCTCGAATTCTGTAATCTTGCTTGGCTCCATCTTGTCCAAAAAACCTCGAACGCCAGAAAATAGAACACAAACTTGCTCAGCGATGTCCATGGGTACTGATATTCAAGTAAGCATACCATATTGACCCTGCTTTAGCAATTCAGTTAGTCTGATTCCACGATTTAGAAAATTTTGAGTTGCAGCATCCAGATCACAGCCAAATTGAGCAAAAGCTGCCACTTCTCTGTATTGAGCCAACTCAAGTTTCATACTTCCGGCAACCTTTATTTTCATTAAATCTAACTTGTTTCATCGATTTTGTTTGGGCCGCAGATCCTACACGACTCACAGAAAGTCCAACGTTAATCGCGGGCCTAATCCCTTTATAAAAAAGTTCAGTTTCTAAAAAAATTTGACCATCGGTAATAGAGATCACATTCGTTGGAATATAAGCGGACACATCTCCAGCCTAGGTAAAAATAAAAGACACTTGTGTCTCAATAATAGGGAGAGCAGTTAGTGATCCACTTTTAAGCTGAGGACTCATTTTGGCAGCGCGTTCCAACAGACGCGAGTGCAGATAAAATACATCACCTGGATAAGCCTCACGACCAGGAGGTCTACGTAACAACAACGACATTTGGCGGTAAGCCACTGCCTGCTTCGACAAATCGTCATAAATTATTAGAGCATGTTTCCCGTTGTCTCGGAAAAATTCACCCATGGCACATCCTGAATAGGGGGCAAGGTATTGTAATGGGGCAGCATCAGAGGCAGTTGCGGTTACGATGATAGAATACTTCAGAGCGTCATTATCAGCCAATCGTTTCACTAATTGTGCCACCGTTGAACGTTTTTGACCAATCGCAACATATATACAATATAATTTCAACTTTTCATTGTTTGATTCGTTAAAACGTTTTTGGTTAATTATAGCGTCGATGGCAATTGCAGTTTTTCCTGTCTGCCGATCACCGATTATCAGTTCCCGTTGGCCCCGGCCGATGGGAACGAGACTGTCGACGGCCTTGATTCCGGTGAACATAGGCTCTCTCACGGAGGCCCGAGGTATAATACCTGGTGCTTTTACATGGACACGTGCCCTTGCTTTTGTAGTTATAGGTCCCTTTCCATCAATTGGATTACCCAGAGCATCAACTACGCGGCCCAGCAACTCTTCACCGACAGGCACATCCACAATGGAGCCTGTGGCGGTCACAAGATCGCCTTCTTTAATAAGTTTATCATTCCCAAAAACCACAACTCCTACATTATCAGGCTCCAAATTGAGGGCCATACCCTGAATAAATAAAGTTTTACCTTGAGTCCTGAACTGAATTCAACCATTTCCTCGGCCTGCACGCCTTGTAATCCATATACTCTAGCGATTCCGTCACCTATAGATATCACGCGACCCGAATCTCTAATTTCAACTGTTTGGTCGAAGTTTGTGATTTTCTTCTCGATAATACTAGCGATTTCAGATCTACGACATCGTAGCCCTGACACATGGTAAGATCTAGCCCCTAGGCGCAATGGGTAAAAATTTTGCGGCCGAAAAGCTCTTAATAACCTTGCTTGTAGTAAAGTTTTCATGTGAAACAAGAGCCGCGTGCGCGCTCGTTATTTCAAATTTTGATCCAACAAGCGTTTGTTTGGATCCAAAACCTGATGTTAATTAAGGCAGAGATTGGGATATTTTAAAGAAGTTTGAAGGAATCGCTAACATTCGTTGAATTGATAGAAAGGGCCAGAACAAGTTATATGGGCAGACGATTATTTTTGGTACTCAAGGAAGTTCAAAGTCGAATCAAAAGGACCTTCGAATATGTACCCTTGGTTTCATTTAAAAAGGCACTGAACTTATTTATTATTTGAATACGTGTTTACTAATGACGATGTTATGGTTTATGATTTTATCCATATTCGTATGAATCTCTTAGTTGAATCGTCGGAGTTTGATGATTTAATATTAATATATTCGGTTATCATTCGAAATAAATTAATCGGTTCATAGAGAGTTTAAATTTTTCTACTCATTTACTATTTGAAGTTTTCTAAATCGGGATTTACAAATCTATATATCTATTAGCTCATGGTTTTGTATTTCCTGATGGAAATCACACTTATCCGATTCTGACATGATCGCTTGTACTTTTCTCTTTATCCAAAATAAGCTGTCTCAGTATTTATCTAACAAAACATTTGGTTTCAACCAAAAACTTAAGCCAAATGAATTGATTATCAGAAACCGGGTGCACAAAAAGACTGTATGACAGAATGATCCTAATTTATTTATAGGCTGATAAGGTTTTCCCAAATACATAAAGAAAAATGGTTATTGATGGAAGATCTTTTTCATTACAATCAAAGCTGTGGCCCAAAATCTGCTGTATTAATTAAACTCTACATTAAATAGCCCGCCGATGAAAATTCATCCTAACAAGACAACAAACCTGCATGAGTGAGTATAGGAGCCCTCTTGTTTTAGCATCATCCAAATTCATCAAAGCAACATCGAATATATTTTGGGAATGATGAAGGTTTTTATTAAAATAAATTTAACAAATACAGGAAACTTATCATATCCTAAACTATAATATTATTGAAGGATGAGTATTTGATACATTTTGAAAGATCTCAAATAGTCGAAAAGGACTTCGTTTTCTGTTTTAAAAGGAGGATGAATTAATATGTTTTACGGAACCTATATACAGTCGAGTTCACAAATTAGTGCGTGAGTTTCATAAATTTATCGTGGGTTTCATTAATTAGTGACCTTTGTTAAAAATTAACTGGTGCAAGCATCTTTAACGAAGGTTATCTTGCCATTTCGAATCATAACCAAAAATTATAAAGTTAGCTTAGGAATTCCCAAGAAAAAATTTCGAATCTAAAAGGTCATTTGCACATTGAGTGTGAATAACTAGAAAACATCTTTAACAATACATATAATGTTTAATTTTTAACTTAGGTCAATAATCAATGACACCACGCACTTATTTGTGAACTCGACTGCAAATGGATTTCTGACCTTCATTCAAGTGTGAAATTCCTCCAAAAATTGTCAGGCTCTTTTTCTCTTTTCTCCTTAGATCTTCGACAAAAGCATGTTATTATAATTCAACCATGTCCTTTCCAAAGGTCTTAACTATTTAACTTTTCCCAAATAATTAGTCAATATTTCAATTTTTATCGATATCAAAATAGGTATCTTTTTGTTAAAACGGTCTGAATTTTATTGGGAGAAATTAGATAAATGACGTCCATCGTGATATTTTAAAAATATGAAACAGAAAACAGCGATATTTCGGTACTTAATTATGAAATGTAAAAATATCAGGTTTTCAGGTCAAAAGTGTACATTGTTGGATTTTTGATATTGTGAGGTATATCCACTTTAATGGAACCGTACTCCTGTTGAGATCTCGTTTGACTTATCTGTAAAATTTTCAGATTTACTTTGAAAATTTCCAATGATAAAACGAGTAAAATAATAGGTGTGTTCTTGAAAATGAAGGATGATTGTGATTAAAAGAGTTAAACAAGAATTATTTTTAGTCATCGTTCCTCATTCACGTAACATTATCATGTGCTAAAAATTGTCTCGTCTGGTTTAAAGCCCTGTAAATCCAGCTTTATTGTGATTTCATTTATTCACTCTAGCTTTGGGGTTTAGTTTTCGAATTGAATTTTATGAACCTTCGTTTAAAATTTTTGATTCTCCTTCAGTATGATAATTAAATCCGGTAACTATGGCCCTCATTTTAACTGGGCGGAATACCATCAGATGAAAGAAAACAGTTATTGGGTGGGTGGATTTAAGGTTAAGCAAAAACAAATAAAATGTTTATCGTTCATTTGATATCTATAAATATGCTCTTTGTGTGATGAGATACGAAAAGTAACAAGATTTTTAACCAATCATTGATTAGCAAGTGGTATCAGATATCAAGTCGCCGATACAGTGGTTGGAGTCGATAGGATTTTGATGATATGTACAAGGTATTTATCCTCAAAAGTGAATTTTCATGCTAATAACGCGTCCATGTAAATTAAATTATAACATAAGTCCTGTTATCAGGAATGGACAGTCAATAATATAATTTGATTCTTTGAGTTTCTACACGGTGTTTTTCTCAAACTCAGTTTTGTATTTTATTCAGATAATTTTTAATCACGGTTTGCATTTCCCCATCGAGTGAGAGTATTTCTCAGCATCTGATCGAATTAAAGCAGGTTATTAATTTTCATAAAAAATTAAAAATATCTACTGATTGTCTCAGTGAAATCTTACCAGAATAACCATTGATATCGCTATGCTTCTAATGATTTATTTTTGTCACCGCTTGTCATTAGTAAATGTTTGATTCATTCCACGCTCATTAAAGACAATAGGACAAGTTTAAAATCAAAAAATCCATAGTTGATGAGATGAAATAGAATTTGTGGATAGATCTCAAACCAGCCATTTCATCAGATAATAGGGTTCTTTGTCCAGCTGAAAATTCGTGGTTGATCTAAAAATTTCCAGAGATCATTATCACAGTAGAGAATAATTTATTGCATTACAAGGGAATCTAGATGAGTCCAAGTTTAAAACCATTCATTTTAGGTGATTCATTTAATAAAAGAATACAAATTACAAAAGATGAAATCTCAAGATCTGAAACCTTTGATTTATTTTATTATTGGTTTAAAATGTGGTTGCTGACCATAATACCTATTTGATGACAGATCCAAAATGATTCGAGTTTATTTTATGACCGATGCATGCTCCCATATGCTATTATAGACAGCAGATAGAACTAAGGAAAGAAAATGAGAATTGGAAGGAAAAGTAAAAGGTTGAAAACCATCTATTAATAGATTAACCTCTAACCCAACATGTCAGTGTTATCAAATTTTACCATATTAACATTTATTAAAAATAAATTCGAGAAACTATTTAGATATGTGTGACAAGTTCACCCCTATTATCATTATTATTTTTTTGTATTTCAATTAAAGAAGTAATTTATCGGAAGTGTAAAAAAAGGGGTTCATTCTGTTAAAATTGGTGAACAAATAAAATTAACGAATTTTAGTTAGAAAATTGTATTTGTACAAAAAGTCAATGAGTAAACACCACAAAATGTTATTTACGATTCTGAAGTATACGCTGTCTGAAAATCCCATAATAATTTACTGATTGAATTTCTTCAACTATAAATCGACAAGAATTGTTGAATTTTAAACATAAAAATCATATGTATAATGACAAAAATTATCTGTGTATTGAAAGAAATTATGGGAATTATTTTTGGAATTTCAAAACATAGAATTACATTTGCAGAATTATGAACAGGTCAACCCAAAAAACATTAGATATTTTAGATATTTTTCAAAATAATTAGTAGGAAGCAAACTATTGGGCATACATATTTAATACATTTTTTTATGTTGGTTCTCTGAAAAGAACCGAAATGGAAATATTTTATCATAAGCTTACGGTCTGCTTTCTAAACCTGCTGATAAGATCAAGTTTATGCATGCTCGAAATTCAATTATCTTCGTATAAATTAGATATAGCCTCCAAGTACTTTTTGACGATTTACTAAAAGGCTAAATTTGTCATTAAATGTAAGAAATGATTATTCATCTTAACGTTTCTTTTTTTTATTATACAGGAGTTAGTATTTGACTCATTTCTATTAAAAGATACTAATGTGTCATACCATAAATGAAAGAAAGCGAGTAATTATTTGGACATATACTTACGATGTTCATTGATGAGCTGTCGTAAAATTATTTATGAATGGAACCTTTTAATTTGTCTCTCATTTTTTTCAATCAATTGCGTTTCAGGTTTTTGTTTCAGGAATGGACGCACTTTCGTTTTTAAATTTCGATTAATTTAAAAACTGTCATTAATTTTGTAGAAAAATTCAAAGTTTCCCTTTAAAATACCACTTTTTCGTAAACATAACGTTAAGACCCTGCCCATTTTAGTGTGATAATTAACCTATTGTTAGAATGATAAAAAAACACTGAAATATAAGATATTATATGTGAAGAAATATTAACGCGTCGATTTACTTTCATATGCACGATAGTCAATTTTAAATTTCCTTCTATGATTGTCTAAGACGATTTGGAACATCACGGATTTGTATCCCAATCTTCTACCTAAGAGGATAATGATTGATATAAGCATCCATAGGTTAACAAGCGTTTTGATGTCCCCGGCCAAAATTTTTAAAGTCAACGGTCTCAGAACACGAAGAAATATAAACTATTTTCGAAATATTTGACATCTGACTTTACCCATTTAATTATTATAGCGTATTGAGCATGCTAATTTGCCGAACATTTTAACAAATATACTCACGTAAGACTTGATTTCAGCAATACATTAATGTCGAAATTCGAGAAACTGACTTATACGAATGCTAAATAGTAGAGGCCAGATTGTTTTTCCTGGTTATTACTGATGACCACCACGTTTATTTTTTGCCTTTTAATTTATAATCTTTATCTAACCCTCTCCATAAATTTCTTGCCATTATGCACGATCACATAACATGTGCTTTTTAAAATTTTAACCAAAGTTACTTGTGACAAATTTTTCCGATATAAGCAGAGGCTTGGAAGAAAAAAATTGTTCATTTTTTATGATGGTGCGACTGAATGAGTGAGGCTTAATAAGGACGAAAAGCACATAAAATTAATTTTAGGATTATGAATTTTATTAGAATTTATTATCTTATTCTAAGTAGCCGAAGCCCTTTAAATGAATTTCATATGCTCCATCGTCTTTAGTAAACGCATTATTATGATCAATATTATCTTCTATCTAAGAAGTTTCTTCAGTATCGTAGATAGGAAAACTTTCACCATAAATAGAAAGCCCGTTACCTTCAATCCATTTCTAATAGTTTTCTCTGTAGCGCTTTCCCGAGCAACAATAATCCAATTAACAACTGTGGAATATGAAGCCTTTTTTATAAGAATTCAGTTTCCTTTGAAATATAAGTAAGATTTCAACATGATGTCTTCCTAGATTCTTCTAAGATTCGATGTGGATTTTTTATTTACGGATATATCAATTGGTTGCGAAACTTTTGTCATCTCAGCTTGGATCGTTGCCATTAATCTTTTCGACTTCTCAAATGTATCTTTAACAAGATCTGTTCTATGACCGGGTGCTTCTTCTATATCAATAAGTAATCCTTTTTAAAAAATGAATTAGGACTAACATTCCAGAGCTTTTTAATCCATAACTTCATTTCATTTAAAAACATCGACCCATTTTCATTTTTTGATATAATTACAGCTGGAGGAAAATCTTCTTTAGGTACCATCTTTCGCTTAAAATAATATATGGTGAAAGTTACTGACCACTGGCGAGGATTACAACACTACTGTGAAGTTACTTTCTGACTCTATGGTTAAATTTTTAAAATTTTCACTTCATTTCTTTGAAACTGTGGACTTTGGTGGTAGGTCTGAGCTGATAAATACTTTGTCTATGTTATCCATATGATCAAAAGAAATGTTTATGATGTTAGCCTCAATATATGTTAGAAAAATATATTTCTTTTCTGCCCAATCAGAAGGAAGATGTTGTCTGACAGATTCTACCCCACGATTAACATAGTTTGCTTCTTAAAATTACATGTCATTCTTGGAGAACCAATTTATTGAATATCCTCTGCATCACCAAAGGGACGAGCCTTTTGTCATATTATAGAGCCAACAACATGCAAGCCATTACTTCGCTTTTCGTCAAACTAGTCAACAAGCCTTTTTATTACGTTCGTGCCAACCTGGAAATTGCTGCTTTTTTTAAGTAACGTTTTCATTAAAGATAATAAGACCAGCAAGTTTATATTTCAGATTTGATCATATTCTAAACATAAAATCACCAACACCAATCCTTTCCTACGTTTCTCTGCAATCGGATGTTTCTGCTTGCTCGATACCTTTGATTTTGAAGACAATTGTGTAAGATTTTCGTATCTTTGACGTGTATGATATTGATAAAACGAATTAAAAAATTCGAAAATCGGTGCGGCTTATATCGGAAAAACAGGGTAATTCAGCTGAAATTGAGAATTTGGGATAAAAATGCAGTTACATTGTTGAAGTCATAAAATGTTTAAAATTTTATGTCATTCTGATGTTAAGGTACCGGTTTTTGCATTGGTAGAGGGTTTTTAGTTAGATTTGGTGGAGGAAAAATTACTGAAAAAGTACACTCGAAGACGGATAAAACTAAATAAAATTGTCTAGTTTTCTATAATTTCACTGCTTAAGGTCCTTTAATATACAGGATTTTCATCTTTTCGAGATTTCATTTAGTTTTGGTTTTTACAATTACAATTTCATTTTAACACCTTAAAAAACAGCCTTTGGGTTGGAATAAAGGTAAAAGTTGAAAATTTCAGGTGAGCTACCATCCATTGAATTTGGAGTTAGGTCCATTTAACACGCATTGTTTGACATGGATTTTTTTTTAAATTATACCATATGGGGGCTATTGTAGTTTTCTGGGAATTTTAAATTTCTGATTAAATAGATTTTTCAGAATTCCAAAAATTCAGATTCTTTATACGCGTAACTCTACTTCGGAATGGTGGAAGCGCTGTTGTCCTTAATGAGAATTTTGACCTTCTCACTTCTCCAATTTTTACAACCCAAAGAGATTGGTTTGTATCCAGTTAAAGTGAATTTTTAGTTGTAAAACTAAATGAAAGGACGAAATTAAATTTTCAAAAGAGGAAACAGACCTGAAAACCCTGTGCTTGTTGGTATGACTTTCGTAAACCTCAGCCATCTTAATGATGTTGTTGTTCTTTAAAGAATTTTTTCCTCCAAACATGAAAGAAGAGACTATCGGAAGAAAATATAAATTTATTTAATTAATTTGAAAGTTAATTTATTAAATTTAACAAAATGCATTTTTCAATTCAACAGCTGATATATTATGGTAATTCATAATGATAATTATTGTTCGACTCAATATTGATGATTATTTTTAATATTATGGCATATTTGGAAGATGTTTTGATTTGGTCTACTGAGTATTATAATTTTAATTATTCTTGGAACAAATAGATGGCAAATATCCAAAAACCATAATATCATTAAGAACAACTAGAAATATCTTGAGTCGCGCCATAATTAAGACATGGCATAAAATAGCTAAGACGAGGCATAAATGTTTGCAATATATGAAATTAATATTGAAAAATCATGTAATTGTAACTAAATTTGAATGCCAATTATGAAAACAAAAAACAATTACTAAATGAAAAATGTTGACTAGATTAAGATACTTTTGTGATTTATTTGGGAAAACGCATTCAATTATAGCTTCTGGTTTCAAACTAGAAGAGTACACACCATCATTTGTCTTAATTTTCACTTTTTATAACTTTCAATTATGCTTTTAACGATCTCATTATCCAAAAAAATATGATAAATTAGGTTTAAAATTAAACCATTGATTTAAATTTTCATTGCCTCTACAGAATATTGATATTTGGTTGGATTATTGTGTTATCCATTATTTACTAACTATTCGACTTTTTCCATCATTCCCAGTTCTCAAATACAATTCCGTTTTTTGAAATTATCATACCAACTAGAACTGGACTACAAGATATTTGCTTACAGTCGTTTGACGTTCTAAATGTTGACTTTTCCAGAGTAATGTGGAATCTTTTTTTACATTTACGGGGGCTCCATATAAACTTTTTTGACGTGTCTTCATTTTGATTTTGGCCCCTGATGATGTTTATCTGATATTAGCCATTAATCTTACATCGAAATAGAACATTTTTGATGCGTAATTATGGCTTATATTATTTCGAAGTTTGATACCGGAGCTCGCTCCTCACAAAACTTCACACAGTCATCTTTTTAATGATGAATCTTTAGTAAACTGAGGCCTTTAAACTGATTCATTGTACAAAATCTTTTATCATGTCAACAGGTAAATGAGTTATCAACGGGAGAGCCCAATCAATACGTGGATGTTTAGTATCCACCACTTATTCATTTATTCTCTTGCACTGATGCCTCGGAAGGTTAAACAATACATTTTTTTGAAGTTTTAAAACTACGTTTAATTAGAACTTCGGTGAATTATGCTCTGTTATGATATACCAAATATGCGCACGTGCAATATAACATGACAGTGAATCGACTCCTTTACATTTGAATTTTTAATGATTTTTTTCTATAATCGTGCATTATCGCCGACCCTGAATCTATATGCCAAGTTTCAAGTCTAGCTTAACGGGAAGTAGGTTAAATATCGATTACAAGATTTGAGGACAGACCAACAAAAAAATAAGCTGAATAAAGTGTAGTAAAAAGTGGAAACAGTTAAAATGATGGTTCAATATATCATAATATACTCGAAGGTTTTGTATCTAACGTGGGAGCAATAGTTTTCAGTCAGACACTTCAAACTATTTTTCGCACTTCAAGAGTTTGTGTGGATTGTACACGCACGAATGATGTTCTCAGGACTAATCAATATTAATTCTTGCTCGTTTTGACCTTCTTTTTAATTTTGTTAGTCGTCCGCGCAACAGGAAAATTAAAAAAAATATTGTGTCCCACTTTGAAACGCACGGGACCCCATGCTGTATGCAAAAAGCGTGAAATTCAAAACTTTTAAGTATACTATGGTATTTTGAACCATCCTTTTAATTTTTGTTATTTTTTAACCTCTTATGATATATCGATCGGCGATAATGAATGCATAAGCGAGGGATATTAAACGCATAACTCAGTACTGTATGTCCTTCGCCATGGAATAGCAAGAGGCCAGGAAGGAGTTTTGAGAAAGCACCAAGGCCTATGAACATTTCCTTTCCAGAAGTTGAATATTCATGGAAATGCTCGGATTGCATTTACTAAAAATGTCAAACTTTAATAAGCCATGGATATGATTTTCATTCAAGATGTAGTGGAATCTGAACTATGTGATCTCCAAACCAGAATGACTAAAGAATCATTGGATTGTAGATGGAAGGTTTGGCCGAATCATGTTTTTAATATGTATTTTAACACAAAAACATTATTTCCATTTCTGGAATTATCATATCATTCCAAAAAACATGAGTGCCAGGTATTTGTCTAGTTATTATTAGAATCTGAGATTCTCAGATATAATTATTGAATCATTCGAGATCCTTGTCAAAAAAAGTGAACTATTTTTTGAATTTTTTTATTGACGTCATGTAAAATGGCATTCAATTAGCGTGTTGTCTTAATAAAACTTTGAAGGTTCGATGGGTGGTGCCTTGTCCGGGAAAATGATGGTGAATCATCAATTTAAAAACCACAATTCTTATAAATTACATGTTTGATGTATACCTCGAGCAATATTGTTTCCTCAGTTTTGTTAAAATTTACATCACCAATTCAATGGAAGGCGCCTCAAAATATCTTGTGGTACATTTCAAATTTTTCCTACATATATATATGATTTATTTTAACCTTAATATATGGTATTCCTGTGACCGTTGTCATAATGTCATAAAATCATTTGAATTGTGGGTGTAATTCTACTTAAAATCAAATCCCCACTTTTAAAATGGCAAACGCAGCCCTTTTTATTATTATTGAATTGGTGAAAAAAAGTTCAGTCCCAGATTTACATCCTTGTCTACATTATTTTTACGCTTTAGCTGGAAACAGTTTTTGGTTCAATTGCTTAGATTCTAAAAACATCTCTACTCATAGAATATGCTGAATATTCTTAGTATATAAGGCTGGTTATTCTTGTGTTTACCATGTACGGGTTTTCGTCTATGCAGGTTTGTTAAATATACAATGAAATCGTCTGTTAACTACCTGTTATTACTGCGCTTCAACATGGAATTGAGGCTGTATTTCCAATGATCATAATTTTCACCACATTTGAAACAGAATAAGAAAATGTAATAACTAACCATCATGGGATGGGATTTCTTTTCTTCAAATAATAAATGGCTTAATCAATATGAGGTTAGAAATTTATCAAATTTGATAAATACCAAAGTGATTACCAATTTACTTAAGCAGAATATCTCACCAATAAATGTTTTATTTATTTATACTTGAGACATCTTTAAAAGACATCATAGATTATGTGTGTTAGAACATTCTGATCATTCAGCCTAATAGCAAATTGAGACCATTATATAACTGATTGATGTGTAGGTGGTGACTGTTTAACTTAGTCAGCATACTTCTATGATGTTGATTTCTTTCCATAATACAACCTGATTACGAACAAAATATTACTCTATTATAGTTATTTAAGATTATGCGATGATCTCAAAATATAATTAAATGATTCTGAAAAGGTTAAATTGCTTTCTAGCATACAGAATGTGTATCCGATGTTCTTCAATCTCTAATCACCATTAAGTCGAACATCGAGTTGATTCCGTTGCGCATAATTCAGATAAATGGTAAATTCTTGTACTTCAAACAAGTCGCGATAAGATTCTCAGAGCTCTATTCCAAAGAAGGTACCTGATATGGATAAGTAAAACAATATCAAATATTAAAAATATTGACTATATCCATTTGACACTGACAAATTACTTGATCACTTACAATAACTAATTTGAACCAGTGGTGAACAAAAGTAGGCTATTGTATATATTTTGATTTTTACCATTATTTTTTGACCGTCAGTTCCCGTAATAAATTTAAAAGCGGGAGCAGTGTATACTTTAACATTTGAGTATTTGGAAACCTCAGATGTGATGAAACATAAAATATCATCAAAGTACGATAGTTCTACATAGGGAAGCATTAGATGGTTGTATGAGAAAATTCCAGTTTGGCGATATGGAGGGGGATCATGTTACAGGTTTTGTGTAAATCTTCGGGTGTGGATGTAGCTGTAAGACAGACTGTCTGGTTCGATACTACCAAATGACTCATAATTATATGTGAAATGAATTTTTAACTTCACTAATATCATCATTTATATGCCGCGACCTAGATGTGTGAAATTTGAAATCAAAGAAGAATATAATCAGTTTAAAGAGTAGTTCATGTTTAAAAAATTTATGTATCACTTCAACAAAGAAGTATTGTTTTTAATCATATATCCAACGACTCAGTTCAAGTACATGCGGAAATACTAAACGCAGCGTGCTATGAAATTCGATGAGGTAAAAGGCGAGGTAAAACAAAATTGAAGTAATTTAAAAAGTATATCTCAACAGTGAGGATTTGTTACAATAAAACCTGAAAAAAATCTATTTCCCTGAAATTTACATAGTACACATTGTTGGCCGATCTTTGTGGCCATTTAATACCTGAGCTTTCTTTAAAGGGTGCAGAAATTTTCTGACAAGATAAATCGTCTCAAAAATTGCCGTTTTCATGTAAGACATTTATTCGAACAATCGGAAACCTAGTAGCAAACCTTTTTTGAAATACACCTTCAAAAAACTTAATAACAGTACGTACTTTTCAAGCGCTGTTGATATAGAAATCTTTTTGGTTTATGCGCTTTAAGCTGACAATAACTGTGAAGTAAATAAAGAACTATCAGCTTTGGCATCACTACATGGGCAGAGGACCCATGAAAATAAGTTGAAGCGTTTGATTTTAGACCTTGGAACGTAAATGTCCAGTGTTCAGATCTAATAGACATTACCATGACTAACACGCCCTCAATAACCGAAAGAACATACGGGGTTTGTCTTATAAACATATTTGAAAGGGTAATGGATCAAAACAATCAGTGTCCATATATAGTCCTGCATAATTCCTCAGAAATTTCTCTGTACATGATTCTTGAAATTTTTTTGTAATTTTGTGGATCTCACTACATCTGAAAGGCAATTATTTATATATTTTGAGGAAGATATCGGGATTTTCCGTATCACACAGAATTTATCGGCCTGACCTTGGAAGATTATCAAAACCATAACTTTAATTAAAAGTGGTAATTCTTAAAAGTTTTATTATTAAAGGCCGATACATCGCTGTGTTAACTGACAAACAGTGATTAACAGTCTTGGCTTTTTGACAGACATCACAGACCATTTGAGTAGATTCAAAAAGCGCTTTCAAATACAAGGTTAATAATATTCGATGTGTTCTTTTTCTATGAAAGAAACAAATAAATCTTCATCAGATATCAGTGAAGAGGTGAAATATATCTCTATTAATTCTTATTATTCTTCGATGCCTTGAAGTAGGGCAGGGACTTCTTTGACATTATTCGCGGTCCTTTGTCGCAATTTGTTGAGTCCCTATATGATCATATTCAATGAGACGGGTGATTCTTAGTGTTCGCTTCAAATAAAATCATCATTTCAGCAGAAAACCTATTAGCATTTTTCCCGAAGTCTCACCCACAGAAAATAAAGTCGTAAAAATTTGGCAGCTAATTAATAGTCTGAGATTCAAAAACATGATTTTGAGCAAAAAACTTTTCATTAATCAAAAAAACAAGATCAATCTGAGAGCGAACTTCACAGAGAAGAATACCTGCGATATTTTAAGCCTGAACATGACAAATATCAACCAAAAAATAGAAAAATGCTTACACAATACCAAAGTTCATTCTTTTCATTAACGACAAAACTTGTGCAAAAGACAAATACTAATATAAATTCAATAATTTCACATTATTTTTTTAATTGAGAATGAGTTGGACATTTGCAATAAGACCGACGGCACTCAGCCAAAGAGAGTTTGCTCACTACTCATACGTAAGAAACAAGAATGTATTTTTTGACAAAACTCTGTTAATGTGGGAATACCGATATATCTTTCAGCCACTTCCAAAATAAGTACCAGCTTAATGATTCTCTATTACCTACACAGCCGGTAGCAGCATTAATCTCAATAACGATTGAATGTTAAATATTTTCTATCAACAGAACAACTTTGATGTTTACGTTCTTTTAAGATTTTAAATGCCTGGTAATTACAATAGCATTGAAATCCATTTATATAACTATCTCAGTGACACAATACATCGTATATACTCGCACAGATTTTATTAGCCGTCGTAATATCCTCGTGGTTTTACGCTCTACATTTAATTGGAAATAGGGTATATCACAGAATATACAATGGTCTTTACATTTGCACGGCTTAAATAAGATATCAATGCTTATAGAGAAATGACCTTAACTGAATTTAAAACATAATTATCAATACAATAGCATGATTTTCGTTTCACAAAATGTTTGAAATATGATTATTTCACCCGGTTGATTCTTTTTATGTATATCGCCGCCAAGAAACAACGAACAAGATTAATCATGTTTATTACGTCACCCTTCACATGAAAAAAACGAAACAACCGCATTTAAACGAAGTTTAATCTTATTTTAACGACTATCGTTAAAAAGAGTGATACGATCAATGCAAGCAACTCGTTTTTCTGTCCTTTTATTACTCTTGGCTGCTATATTCCAGAGAGCTAGCTTCTTACCAACCCGTAAGTCATCATGAGTCCTTATCGATATTTATTTTATTTTCTAAAATTTTTTTAGATTCTCAAGAGCCATCTTCCAAAACGGATCAAAAATTGTCCGAACATAAAAAAAGTTCTAATGCTCTACCGGGTTTTGCGACCAATAAAGTCACCCGTGACGACCAATAACGTCGTTTGTGATGACCAATAACGACACTTTTTTTAAATAAATTCTTGAACATATAAAATGACTGTATAGACGAAAACGAAAAAGTTTAATGTTCAGCATGCATGTACAACATGAAAAATAGTTACCATTTTTTTCAAATATGTGCCTTAAAGAATAAGACATTCTTAGAGAGTAAAATTATGCATATCTGAAAATAAAACTACATCTATTAATTTAACTATTTTTTGTTACTTCTTTTGATTTTCTGTTAAATTCCTTGTTACAACTCCCATTATTCATCGACAACCCGCTTCTTTATATCAAAAACACAGTAACTATTTTTCATGTTGTACATGCATGCTGAACATTAAACTTTTTCGTTTTCCTCAATACAGTTCTTTTTCATGTTCAAGAATTTATTTAAAAAAAGTGTCGTTATTGGTCATCACAAACGACGTTATTGGTCGTCACAAACGACGTTATTGGTCGTCACAAACGACGTTATTGGTCGTCACAAACGACGTTATTGGTCGTCACAAACGACGTTATTGGTCGTCACAAACGACGTTATTGGTCGGTACTGAAATTGATCTCTTCAATGGAGCACTTTGTTGTCGTTTGGCCATAGGAATCATTAGCTTTTAGTTAAATTTTTTTTATTTAAATGCTATTTCATTGTAAGTTGTCGAGTCAAACTTTTACTTATGTTCATCTGAAAATAGTTTGATCTATTTTATATCTGATTGGGTTATGATCTTTTCTCTAGACGAGGCTGTGAGATTTCATTTATTTTTTCTCATTTTCCACACTTTCTTACAAATCTTTGTCATGCCTTTACACGAGGTTTATCACTTTATACCATTTTTTCAAGGTTTGGAAGTGCAAAAAACTACATTTCAGTGTTCTTTGAAAGGTTGGGAAACGGAAACGGTCCGTTATTTGAATGCGAGAAGGCCTATCGATTGGTGCTTTCTGTCTTTAGCTGTTAAAAACTAGATTGGTGCTGATATATATCTCGTTACAGGCTGATAACACGGAATTTGAGAGGGATATATGTACATGGCTATTACCATCATTGTACTAATTGTTCAGTTTCAAACTTGCATATAGGTAAGATAAGGGAATATCAGATATTGAGGTAATAAAGGGCCAAATCATAAATGTAGATATTCAGTGGTTGGTACTGAATGAAACTTGTAGTTCAATAATCTTCGAGTTTACAAGAAATCCAACTTGTGTAACAAAATTAGACGATTAGTAATGGTATTCTTTAAACGAGCACCACCCGTTTGGTTTTCTGATTCATCACTTTTCCTACGAGTTCCAACCTGGTTAAATTTCATTATATCCAGTTGATTTGTAGAATCAACGCTTACTATATATAATCCAATTTCTGAATGTCTGGATGTTGAAAGTCTGTCTTTGTGGCTGCTGTGGTATAAAAAGTGGTTATTGTTATTGATAATTGAGAAATATATCAACGTTTAAAAATATTAAATCAAATCATTGTGATATAGGAAAACTCATTCAAGATTGGAAGCACAGTTTGTGGCAGAAAGAATATTAGAGAATATCCTTGATATTCAGTTGTGATATTAAGTGTTATAAACGATAAGAAAATCTCCAATTCGCTGATATTGTTGTAACTAGAATATCCTGAACATACGCAAACCCTTGTATTTGAAGAAATTTGGCAATAGATAGCACAGGGATAGGAAACATACGGCCCGCGAACATTTTTTGAACATGTATGTTGATGTGTCATGAATATTTATAAGATTAACCTACGTTCTAATTTAATTGATATTCGTGTGCAGTCTGTTGAGAATTTCTACTCAAACGAGCAGCCATAATTAAAAAACTTGCTATTAACGTTGATCAACCACAAATATCTAATAAACGTTAGTACTTATTCAATTATAGAATGTCAAATTCTTTAATAATTTTTTTGGTCTCTATATTGAAACATTACATTTAATACGATTTATTCATTGTACGTTTGGTAGATAAATACATGCTTAAGGTGTTAATTTGTTAATTCAGACCTCAAAGACTTCCTTGTTTCATATCAGGCCCATCTAATGGAGATTTTACTCACCCTTGAGTTAGCAAGTTAATCAGCGCCGAAAATCTAAGAATGGTTATCTGGATAAAGTAAGATCAAAATGATAATTTTAGACAATTAATGAGTACCAGCAACCATATTTGAAAATTGATCGTTGAATTGGGGTTAATGATAAGATGAAATGCAATACCAAACACGTGCTCTTCTGCCAATATGCCATCTTTTGATTGATTTACCTACTATTCGACTGTAAATCAGCCTGATTGCTACGGAACTTTGATGAGCACCGTTAATATAGTTTTCTGAGTGAACTTCATGACACATAAAAATGTGTCCCCACACGGAATATATTCAGGAACGTATTATGTTGAATTGGGTTGTTGATATTTTATGGGATAAATGTCGTAAATACAGATATAACGATTGGAAATTCATCTATTCTATGTTTTTGTTGGTAGACATTGATCGAACGCTTGAGGTGAACATGAAGAAGTGTAAAGCAAATTAACGAAAATTTATGGTGAGTCAACCCTTTGTTTACTAGGAATGGTCGTACCACTATAACTATACAGATTTTAGAATTAACGAACTTGGTTCTTTGAAAGCGATAGCAGAATTAATGGTAAGCTATTGACGGAATACTAAACAGGTTATATCAGCCAAAAATGAACGTTTTAGATATTCAAGCTGTCAGTTTTGATTGAATTTGTCAGGTTACGTGATACATTTTAGATCAAAGAATTATCACATATCTAGAATTCTATGCATGTAACTAGTTAACCCGTTAATTTATTTGTGGTTTAACATGATCTTACAACTCTTCAAAACGGGTTTATTATTCATATGATGGTTCACGAGGAGTAAACAAACTGTGTTTAGTAATAGTTCAGAGAATTGGCATGAGAAATCATCGAAGAAATGAATCAGATACCTTTGAAGTCTATAAGTAGGTTGAGAAAATTATTTGTATCAACATACCAACAAAACAAATCTCTCATCAGCTTTTTAAAATAATGCGTGATGTTCTTTTAAGCACATTCCAAAGCTTGAATTTTTTTTTAAGAACAAAAGTTGCTAGAATCGTGTGATAGGAGATAAAGCTTTGCAGCAAGCGACACTAATAAACTTTACCAGATAGAGACCATACCATTACCGAGCTGTATAAAACGGGATAAACTCAAGAACAATTAAATTGAAAAGTTTAATAACTGTCCTGGAAAGCAGTAGGAATACCAAGAACACATCTTTAAAAAATACTCCCAGATTAGAGAAGCATACAGTGCACAGAGATAAAAACACGCTTAGAAATTAAGTGATATCATTACAAGACAGTACGAAATGAATAGGTATAATTTTTAAAATTGTGTCAAATCTTGAGATCAGTTTGATTTGTATCGATGACAATACAGACAATAGCCAGTGGACATCAGTTCCCAAACGTTGCTCACTTTCCCAGTATATATTGGATTCTTTCAAATAATTGATTCAAGCAAAATACTTACAATGAATTCTAAAACGAGTGACCCGTTTCAAAGTAGATATTTGTCGATTTCAGAGCAAGATTCCGCTTTCAGAAGTTTCGTTCGATTTTATAATCCAGATCAGATGGGCATCGGTAACTCAGTCCCATTTACACATAATAGGTGAGTATGCCCCAACACCTGTAATAATTTATCTAATATCGTACGATGCGTGTGATACAGAAAAGATGCTGTTCAAGATGGTATTTAAGCAAAAAAGTAGATAAAAATGAATTTAAATCACAATATCCCCCGTAAACCTCGAGAGATTATGCTCAAAATTAAATTCGATAAACACGAGGGAGGAAAAATTGAGTTAAGAGAATTTATAAAAATAAATTAGTTGGAAACACCTTTACCTAATAATAGCAGTAGCGCAACATCTGAAAAAGACAACCGATTTATGTATAAATCTAATATTTGGAAGATAAACATCCATATAATAAATTCATAATATAATAGTCAACAATTGATTATGAAAGCACGCACAAGCTAACAAATCGTGCGACATCGGGTATTCTTCATCCCACCCATCATGTCGTTTTCATCTAACATCATTTATTTTTATGAAAAAACGTCAATCAAAATTCTTTTCGATTATTTGAATGAAAATTTATGCAAAAGAAGCTACGATCTCCACAGTTTGACGTTTGACAAACACGTGGCGCGTGTTCCTTTCGAAAATTCGGCCTGTCTTATTGTGCTCGACATGATTGAAGTTGAAAATGTACTAGGGATGTCTGATAAAATTAAAGAATATCTGAAGAACAACCATACCAGACTTTGGATGAACGTTGGTCGGGGCCAAATTTATAAATATTCAACAAATTGGGGAGTGTGTTGTGGGTATGCTTTGGATCAAGAACTAAGTATGGAACCCTTGATCAAAAGCTCGAAAGAATTCCCAAATAGGATCGTAGTTAGTGAGCTAACAAAACCGAAAGAATCAGAAATCAGTTTGAAACTGATTGTCGACTATTTAAAATTGAATATCAAAAATTTTGACGATCCTAATGATTCTATCTTTCGATTCAGTGCAAATTTCAGGATTTCCGAAAAAGGTTTTGAACTAATAGAAAATAAGTTCGACAACTGCGAATATCATCCAAAATCTAAGCTGGATTTTCAAAAAATTAGCTCCAATTTAAAGACAAGAAGCTTGGGGAATCGTATTATTGCATTTGAGCGCATTTCGTCTACGCTAGATGTGGCAGAAAGGTAAATAATTTCTTTAATAGTTTGAAATCATGGGCGAATAACGGCACGGATTTAGTTATTATTGCCGATCAGCAGCTCTCCGGACGTGGTAGAGGTGACAACAAGTGGATTTCAAATCTAGGATGTCTAATGATGACGATCGTGCACCCGCTGCCCTCTCATTTGCCACCCACTTTGATCCAACACGTGCTGGCATTGGCCGCGGTTGAATCCATCATCGAAATTCGAGTTTGGTTTTCTTCACATAGAAAATACCATTATTTATAAAATGGCCAAATGATATATACTACAAAAACGAGCTGAAGATTGGCGGCGTTTTGGTAAAATTGTGTGTCTGCGACGATAAGAAGATTCTGATATCAAGTAATTTTGAAATCGATATCCTAATTTGTTTCAAATATTTAGATTTGTCTGTTGAATCAATTTTGATGAGATTAGCATAATAATTATTTTGTCAGCGTTAAAAATGTCCTTCATTCATTATAGACCTATGCATTTCAAAATACCAATTTTATGACGTTTTTTACGAGTTAATTCCTGTAAAATTTCCGAACTTTTTGATATTAACTACTTTGTGGATAATTTTTGGGAACCCAAGGTCAAACTTCCTATCAACCATTTTTCAAAGTTCAGATGTATCTGACGTACATTGGTTGGATATCAAGAAGATGCAACCATTTTATTAAGTCTTATTCACCCGTGCAGTCAAGAAATCAATGAATCTAAACGAGAGATAAGTAAAAAAAAGTACGGTTGGTAGACATACCAGGTTTTGCAATCAAAACCATGAACCGTGATAATCAATATGGCGGAGTTTTTTTAATACCCATATATTGAAGCAACGATTCTCAACTACGCAGAAATAATTTAAATTGATTCAAGATATCTTTTCTGACGAAATACGACTATTAGTATTAGGAAAGCAGTTTAATTAGAACCTTCAATTTTCTGTTTAAAATAATTAGTGACACTTTTTTATCAAACCATTAACATCAGCCATGAAAATCAAGAGCAATATTTATCGAATAAACAACATACCGATTGAAATAATATAATTAATTTTGTTACTCTCTGGGTATATCTTCCAGATTCAAGCATTTCTAAAAAACTCTCGGCTTGTTGAAAATATTGTTGGAAGTTGTAAGAAACGATATCTAAATGCAATTTCTATTATTTGTATAATTGAGAATCGCTCCTTCAATATACTCGCGTTCCTTCAATATAGTATTACTGATAAAAATCCACCATATTATCACGGTTCACGGTTTTGATTGCAAACCCCGATAGTTAAATGAATGAACACCTTCAAAAAGTACAATTAGAGTGCTTGAATATTTTCAAAATTTGTAGTTGATATTTGAAATTCGGCCCGTTATCATAATTTCTAAAAATAATCTTATCCTTTTAATTATTAGGCATCGGAATCAATATCAACAACTCGTTGCCCACCACGTGCGTAAATGACATTATCGAAAAAAGGTATGGATCTTCAGAGCGAACTGAGATGGAAGTATACATAGCCAACATCTTAAATCATTTTGAATGGTACCTCAATGATGTCCCTCTCTCAACAATCATATCACACTACAAAGAACATTGGTTGCATAGGTAAGCATAAAATTTATAGAAATGCTGAAGTCAATATAGAAACGATAGATGGAATAAAAGCCGCCAGAATAACTGGAATTGATAATTATGGATTCCTGGCCCTTGACATTGATGGACAAACTGTGACTGCACATCCAGACGGAAACTCATTTGATCTTATGAAGAATTTGATTATCAATAAAAATTAATTTTTCAGTTTATAAATAGTGATGTGAATCAAAATTATACTCATTTTAACTCCTAAACCAAGCTTCATAATTACGAAGTTCGAGTTCCTCGAATTCGATCGTTTGTACACCACGAGACTACATGTATGAAACTTGTGATCATAATCATCTAGTACATACACTGACATCAAAATCCATGGATGACTCTTCTTCACGATGCGGTTGAATTAACAAGTTCAAATGATTATGGGTGCCGACAGTTTATCTGAACGAATATGAATGTAGTTCCATATATTTCTCATTTTTAAATTTTCGAACGACCAAATTAATAACAATTGGATCTGGTTTACAGAGAGAACAGTCTAGAACTTTAACTTGAAAAAAATTACATTTATAACTTAATTTTTAAACGATGTGATTCATCAAGTGATCTAAAATTCTTGGTTACATATTAGGGTTACTTTGAGTTATCGGTTAAAAGTCTATGCGAAAATCGTATTAATCGTAAACAGCCTCAAGAAATCCTTCGGGCAAAGATATATTTACATATATGGTAGTCATGCATTAAAAGTCGTTTTCGTTAATCATTTAGGATAAATTTGACGGATAATCCATTGATTCTCAGAATAGAGATCATGTTGTTCATTAATGATAACGATACGCGCATTTTTACCATTTTTACCAAAGAATTTAACCCATGTATCATTCACTCTAGGATAGAACCTGTTCTGTTGTCAACGGTAGACGAACGTGATAGCTTGTAATTCTGGTGTGCTTTTGAATCAGAAATAAGGCGAGCTGACATTAAGAAAGTGGTTTTGAAGGTATATAAACCTATGGGTGTGTACTAAAGTTGATTTTTTCCAACTCTATAATTGATGACGTTGCCTATAATTTAGCACATCACAAATCTTGCTTCGAATTTAATATTTTTATCCCAGGAAATAATTGTCTATTCTACCATCTATTTTAAACTGAAATTAACAGAATATGAAAAATAATTCTGATCAACCTCATACCAAAAATTTTGGTGGGGGAATCGAAGTCAATGAAATAAATTATAAACAGTTAGGTGGATACATTTCCATATTGATATATCCTCGACATATTTAACTCATCAACAGCTACAAGAAGTTAAATATCCATTTCAGGTAACTATAATGTTAAAAGCACATTGTAGTAAGATATTTATGAGGTCATCTGCAGGAAAATGATAAAATACATTTTATCTTCCACGAAATACGATTTTACATGCAATAAGCGCAGTGTTGAAACTGAATATCAGCCACCCAAACGAGACTGGAAGAAAAATATGTCCCGTTTGGATGTTTACAAAATTATTCTTGTATAAAAATTAAAAAGACAATTTAAAATAAACCTATGAATTTAAAAATTATTTGATTCTAAGAGTAGAACCTGTCTTCTCCAACTTTTTAGTCAATTCCGCAATAAATTTTGTAAAAATATAAAAAAGTAATGATTTTTGTTATAAAATAAGCCACCTTTTCACCCCGTCTCATATTTGGATGCCCATTTTGAATGTTCACATGGCGCGTATTTAGTTTCCATGTGACCCGTTGGAATGTTTACGTGAACCTGATTGAATGTAGAAATTGGTACCAAATAATTTAAATCAAAATTTCAGATGGCAGTCAATCAGAAGACAAAGTTTTAAAAATTAAGTTTTAAAATGATTATGATATTTTGAACTACAGATAATTGCCATTTATTGTTTTTAAAAATCTTAAAATTCGACAGAGATAAAAGTGTATTTTCCATCAAGATTCATAATAAAAGATGCTACATTTTTAGGCTTGTGAAAGCAAAAAGAAATTTACACGGTTGGGATATTGTCCATATTAAATAAATTCAAACTTAATTTGTCGAGAAAATGGTCAAGAAGATCGAAACTGGCAGATCCTATGTTTTTGTTATCAGCACTTCATGTAAGAGAGCATATATGATTCAGAATCGATTGTATAGTTTTCATGGGATAATACATTTTAAAACTAAAAAATAGGCAGATTGTAAGGTTTGAAGCATTGATCGATTCAACAAAAATCCCCAACAAAATAATTTTACATTTTTATTTACGTCAAGATTTTTTATGGTTGATGATTCTA
>JWZT01000332.1:118269-161414 GCA_000827895.1 Thelohanellus kitauei
TTATTCACTAAGAAGATAAGAGCGATTTTAATCTTCCTAGGTAAAAATACAACACGGTCATCGTCATAATTGTTAGTATTGTTTGCCACTTTAAAAACCTCGTACTCTATTTAGAACAAAATTAAATTAGAATTCATACTTTTCTAATAATATATCATAATATTCATTCTAAAATGTGGAGTAATTATGTTCAGATTTTAGGCGCTTTTTAGGCGTTTCGTTCCTACTACCACAAAACTCAGTTTAAGATTAAAAAACTTACAGAATCCAAAGCCACAATCAATAAGTTTGGTACAGTGATGTATTTTTTGCGTCAAGCTCCATGGAAAAAATGGCGGTAGAATATGAAAATTTCCACCAACCCCTTAACTGAGTATACTTTAGACTATTAGGGCCATGCACCACCCTTTCCCCCGACACCATCATGATTTAGAATCATGGATGCATGTTCCTCAACAATGAAGAAAACCCTTGAAGTAAAACTGAACTTGATAACGGGATGAAGATCTGATCTCTCATATCGTGAATGAATTTTATGCAGGAACGAAAATTACATCTCTAAATGAAGTATTATACAGCTTAATATTGCAGTCATTCCCCGTAAACTTATCAGTGAATGTTTTGACCATTCTTGAATTTTATTGGCTAGTGAAAATGACTAAAAATAGATAGGTAACGAATTAGAAACTGTAAGACCTGAAAATTAGCGACTATAAACCAACCAATAACCGATCCCATATTTGAAAAACTGGACAATAAAAAGTGCTTCATCGAATAGTATAACGACCGTAAATGTTAAACCCATAAAAATATTGGAAATCGATGATTAAACTATAATCCACGATATATGTTATTTCTCTCGATAGATTTTTGTATAAATATCACCCAAAAAATGAGCTATTTGAATGGGAAATTTAAAAATATACATGAGAAACGTCAATCAAAATAAAACTGATATATCAGTACATATTAGAATCTTAGTTTGGTGAAAAAGAATTTGTTTTCACCGGTAGCGAATCTATAACGATAAAATATTACTTTTTCTCAAGAATTTCTTTGAGGTGACGGCGAACTGTCGCCCTCCGTTTATGGGTCCTCAAAACCTCCTCGCTGGTATCTTCCCTTTTCATTTTCAAATCAAATGTAAACCGAGTCGGGAAAACGTGATTGAGGTTCAAGACTTTAATGAATGGCTTTATACGGCTCCGTTTGGCAACTTTAGCCTTATTCATGCTCTTGGTAATCTTTCTTGGGTATCTATCGATCCCTGCCACAACGACATGAGGAAAGGGTCGACTAGAGGTTCCAGACATCGAAGCCTTGGTAATAACAGCTTTTCGACCTGCGTAGCGACCGTTGAGCACCAGTACAACTCTTCCACTCTTTATAAAATTCTTCATGGCGTTTTACACAGGCTCGGGCTAAAAATGGCGAGAGTGCGCGATTGAAAATTCGAACAATTTATGATATTGATTGAATTATTTTAAGTAAAAAATAAAAATATATAAGGACTCCAAAAGAAATCGTGATATTTAACTTTAGCGTGATTAAAAATCGCGTGCGCCATTCAAATGAGAAATCGATGCTGCGCATTGGCAAAACTCACATTTGATCTGAATTAACTCTCTGAATGGTCCTAAGAGCTAAGATAGTTTCAATCTCATCCTCATGTATTCAGGTTTGCTAATTTTTAGCATAGAAGCAATATCACATTTGATTTGTATTTAGACTAATTTCACTTGATTCTAACTTCTTTGCGTCCAGAAAACTTCCCATTCGGGCCAAATTTTAAGATAAAGACATTGGTTTATGGCGTATTTTTCATGTAAATTCAACGTGAATTTATTCCACTGAACTTTTTTAAATTGGTTTTGCAGAGCTAGATATTTCCAAAGATACCAGTGATAATGTATATAGTAATGTAGTTATACCGGGTTTCGCATTGATAAACGCATTTTGTAAAAGTTAATTAAATAAATTGCTATTCTCTTCCGATCATAGTCTTGTTTCGTCTTTTGAGGAAAAAAGTTTTCAAAGAAAAACCATATCATTAAGGATGGCATGGGTTTATGGAATTCATGCCAACAAGTACAGGGTTTTAGGGTCCATTACGTCTTTTGAAAGTTCAATTTCGTCCTTTTTTGATTGAATTTTTAGTTTTACAGATAATTTCATTGTAGCTTGATAAAAACCAGTCTTTTGGGTTGTAAAAATTTGAAGAGTGGAAATTTTTAGTAAGATACCATACGTTGAATTTGGTGCTACGTCTGTTTAACACACATTTGTTTGGCATGGAAATTAAATTTTAAAAAAATTAAGCATATGGGGATGTCCATTGCAATTTCGGGCAATTTTAAACTATAGGAGTTTTCAAAAATTACCAACTCCCCTAAATATGAAGTTTACACCAATCTAGGTTCTTAACGCAAAGAAAAAATAACCTTCAGCCGAATTATGAAAAACGAGTAAAAATTAGTAAAATTTACCATGCCCGAAAATTCAAAATGTGCCAACCCCAGTGACAAAACTTGCATCTGCACAGTTCAAACATGAATAAAAAATCTGATGACTCAAAAGTGTAACGAAATAGACAAGGAAAAATATATTAAACAAAAGTTTGAAAGTTGGGAAGGTCTAAATTCTCATTACAGACATCAGTGCCTCAATCATTCTGAAGTTGAATTAGGTTGTTGCGCATTTAAGGGATCTGAATTCTGTAATTGTTTAGTTTTAAAAAAATACGATATTTTATAATTCCTCGAAAATTACAACAGCCCCTTCCTCCATGCTTTAAATTTTTAACATTGATTTTCCATGATAAAAAATATGTGTTAAAAAACGCCAAGCTAAATTCAAAGGATGGTGACTGACTGAACATTTCCAACCCCAAAAAATTGGTTTTTATCTTGTTAAATTGAAATTTTAATTGTAAAAATTAAAACAAAATAAAAAAACGAAATGACGAAATTGAACGTTCAAAAGACAAAATAGATCTGAAAATCCTATACTTGTTGGTATGATATTCTAAAACCTCAGCCATCCTTAATTATGTGGATTTATCTTAAAAAAAAATTTCCTCAAAACATGACGAGATTATCAGAAGTTAATAAGAATTTATTTAATTTTACAAAGTGCATTTATCAATACAAAAAACGGTATTACATAATCTGGTTTCACTAAAGATCCCACAGGACACAAAAGACCGATAATACCCCCCCTTCTGTCCCTCGTAGAAGCATCCTAATCAAATAAGGTTTTTATATTTTGAAATAAAATAGTATTACATAGAGGAAGAGGTCCATTTTTCAATTTGGATGCCAATGAATTTGTTAACCATTTGTTTTATGCAAGCGTAGTCGTTAAAATTGTTATAAAATATAGGACAGTTTTCTTACGTATTTTTTAGTATTATAACTCACTTGTAATGCTCCGATGGACAAAAATCAACAAATTTAAAACAAAAGACAAATATCTGAGTTGTCGCGGATGTTTGTATATACACTCATATTTCCACAACTTTGGTGTATCTTAAGGTAAAGAAATACAATTCATGTTCCTCTGTTAAACATGGTATTATTTCCTAGTATGCAAATTTTAATTCATTTTGGTTTCCTTCTGAGTGACAGGAAGGAGGATAGTCAGAAATTTAGCAAAAAATGGCTATCCGCGTGACTCAAAACGACTACAAGTCTGCCCCAATAAAGCTAAGGTGTAATGGAAGGTTTCACTGAACCAACAGAACCCTATAGGACCTGCCAGTATTATTTTGATTGTTAACCCGTCAAGGAAAGTACGAAAACGAAATTGATTTAACTTTACTCAAATTGATGACTGTATCGTCTTCCTAAAGTCGACCAGCCGATGTATGGTGAAATATAACAAGCTATTTTATCAGTTTCATATTGTTTTTAAGGGGTAAAATGGTCGATTATTTCAAAAGTCGAACCGTATGCATAACTGGACATTTCTGGCTATGCAACGACCACCCTTCAAATGGTTATTCAGTTGCTCGTCATGTTTGCTTATCATTAATTTTATTATTTTCTGTCGGATTCGATCTTCATTTCTTTCGGTTTAACCGGATTCAAGATTGATTTCACTTTCCCCAGCCCGTCACTCATAGAAGAATCCACATGAATTAAAATTTGCATATTTTGAAAGAATAATAAATTTTATAGCGGAAAATTACCTGTTTTTTTACCTTGAAAATTCATGAAAATTGTGGGACGGTTCCCATGTACACAAATATCCCGACAAAACAAAGAATTTTTTAATTTGTTGGCTTTTGTCCATCTTAGTACTGCAAATGAGTTATTACATCAAACGATAGGTAATATAGCTGCCCTTGGGTTATTTGTATCATTTGTTAACGCCCGCACTTCCCAAGATCGAAACTGACAAATTTTTGATATCCATGTTGCAAAATTTGACTTTGTCATCTTATGCTGTTGTATTTCAAACGATGAAAATTTATATTCATTTGGATTTTTTAAGAGCTACAGGAAGGAAAGGATTGTTTATCTTTTGAGTGAGGTGGAAACGTCATTGACACCAGATATAATCAAATGATCACGTGTCACGTCTACACTAATTCTAGATTTATCGATAATCATTGATTTATTGACCCGTATAATTGGATACGATTTACGTATAGTGGTAGCATCGCAGAGATTACAACATTCGGTGTTCAGATAGAAAAATATCATCAAATAGTATAAAAATCTGAAAAGTTGAAACTTTCCATCGTTTGTAATCGGTAGAATTGTCTCAAAATTTCTGCGAGAAAGCATATCTGGCCATGATTTAGTTTAAACATTTACCCATCTACCTATTAAATTGTGAGCGCGCTCGAAGTTTTTGTGTATTTTCATTTGTTTCTGTTGAAATCGAATGATTACTAGTCGGTGGTGTTCTGCGATTGTAGAAACTTTCAATGCACTCGTTGATGGCTTTGTAAATCATTATTTGGGGTTCAGAAAATAGGCAAAGGAACTACATTAAACCGTGTTAAAAATATATATAATAAGCATATAACATCATGTCATAAGTTAAATTCCTTCGAATTAAATACAATTTGGTCATTTTGAAATTTTGAAATTTTCTCAAAACTAGAGTTGTTGAAATTCGTCATTCCCATTCTATCGTAGCTGGTGGTTTTGGTGTAAGATCATAAAGAACTCGAGAAATGCCTGGTAATGATGATACTTCATCTGAAATCTGATGAATAATTGCCTCATCAAAGTCTCTACCTGGAAGAGCAGGTACGCCTATTACAAAATCATCTGTAATAAATGGTCGTAACACAAGAGAGTGTTGAAGAAATGGAAGCCCCATGCAATCTGGTAAATCAAATTGTATCGGGATTAAAATGACAGCAAAGATACTTATTATTTTTAACTTTTCTACTTTAATTTCAAAATACCTTTTTCCATAATATCATCGACTATCTTTTGGGCTTTTCTAACAAGTTCTATCGGTCGAGGGGTCAAACCGGTGATTGTTACTGCCTTGACGGGAAAAATTATTTCAGGCCCAAATGCGTAGACAACCCGATTGACTCCATTAGAGTATTTACTGATAATTTTAGAAATAATTTCGAAGCTGCTCCATCTTATTTTGGTATGGTTTGATGAGAAAACAACACAGTTTTTGACGCTACGGTAGCCATTGTGGAAGCTCGTGGTGAGAACGGGTATCAAGAAAGCTCTAATTTTGTAATTTTCGTCAGTTGCCTTCATTAGAGAATCAAACTCTGCTGGTGTTAGAATTTTTTTAATGATTCTCGCGTATTTTTCATCAGAAGAACTTCTTGATTTGAAATTAGCTACAAACTCAGCAAAAGCCTCATCATCTGATGGTCCATCCTGTACCTTATATTCAGCCTCTTCTTGGCATATGACCCTGATTGCTAAACCAGGACCAGGAAATGATGCACAATTATATATTGATTCAGGTAGCCCAATATGAAAGGCAATCTTTCTAACTTCGTCTTTGTAGAAGAATTTAAGTGGTTCTAAAAGTTTTCTAGATTGTCGTAAAAGTTTGAAATTGTAGGAAAAGCTATGGAACTCCTTTACTTCACACATACTACTTGAGCCACTTTCGTCAAAATCCAACTTGAGAGTGCCATTTACCAACATTACATCTTGGATATCAATTCCCTTTTCGGATAGAAATCGCTGTAAAACATTGACGAAGACGTTTCCAATGATCTGGCGTTTGCAATCTGCAATTTGGGTGTTCTTTAAGGTGTCAGTTTCTTCTAATAAACGATAGTTTATATATGGTTTGATAAAAGTTGACGAATTCAAAAAACGATGGGTTTCATCCATAACTATTACATCGATCCCAAATTCACCGAGAGATCGTCTCACCTTCACAGCTTCATCTTGTCTCAGGAATCCATGGTCAATTAACAAGAAATATTTTGTGTTTTTAAGTGTTTTGTTTACCATAACCGCGCAGACTGTTGAATCCAGACCTCCACTCACCAAACAGATAACTGTGTCCTTAGGTTTCACCCTCTTCATCGTTCTTTCGATCATTGAGATCCTGAAATCCATGGTATAGTTTGGTTTAATATTTGCGATTTCGAACAAGAAGTTTTTGAATATTTCGATACCGTTTTCAGTACCTGGAAGTTCTGGTTGGAAAAGCACCGCATATAACTCATCATCTTCGCAAGAAATACTTGCTATTTCCGTTCTAGCCTCAGTATTAATGTCCAAATAATCTGGAATCATTTCAAAACGAATTGAGGATGTCATACACACTTTCTGAACATTCTTGAGTCCTTGGTACAATCGGCAAGGAGTTTCGATATTGATGGCAGATATCCTCGGTTCGTCAATTTGTTCTCGAACCACTGTACCGCCTAGGCACGAAACAATCAGCTCCATGCCTGTGCAGATCCCTAGAATCGGTATTCCTAACTCTAATATGTCTTCATCGAATCGAATTTTGTCTTCTTCGCTCAGTGGGTGTAAGGCGTCTCCCGTTATAATAATCGCTTTGAACCCTTGCTTTCTTATTTCGTGTGATGGGATATAGATATCTGCGGAATCTGATTGAACACAAAGATCTGTGATTATCTTGCGGACAGTCCTGCTACTATTTAAACTTGTGCCAATTATCAACACAACATCCAATTCCTTTTCCATACAGCCCTAATATATTGAGCCAAATACACGCAGGTCTATGAAAGATCAAGTTTCTACTTTTTGCTTATGTGTTTGAATATAGTTCCTTTGAAATTTTTCGAGGCTGAAAATCATTAAATTTCAAATTTAAATTTAAATAAAGATAGTTCGTGATCTTGTTTTTCGAACACATTTTTTTATTCAAAATAATAAATTTCAATTATATACTATTATAATGTTAAGTATCCATGCTTTAAAGCTGTCAAAGACTAAATTTTAAAAATGGTGAAAAATAGAATTTAAATATTTAAACACTATTTCTCGTATTTAAAGTAAAATGGCTAAAAATTAATCGACCATTCATTTGAAAATTTTTGATGCTTTTAGATTAATCAAAAATTTATACAGGTTAGATCCTTTTATTTTGTGAGACTCAATTTTTTATCCAAACATCCATAGTTTTCAATTAACAAAAACACTCTCAGAACGTATAAAATCAAGATATATACCTTGGTATGACCGATCGATTCTTGAATAGTGATGTGTGTTAAAAGTCGATAGAGAAGAAAAAGGATAATAACTGTAAATTTTGACAGGATCGTCGAAGCTGTATGATGACGAAATGATGTTAATGAGTGACAGCTTTGTCTCAGCAAATATTCTTGGATCTAGTGTAATCCATTTCAATACACTCGACTACACCTTTTATTATTATTCGGAAAAATTATTTGAAAACCCTTCAAATTGGGAATGATTATCACCATATGGACGTAGCTCGAGGTCAAAAAATTGGTTGCAAATATTAACCCGACTAATTTTTTACAATATAAAACAATGCTTTATGATGCGATGATGAAGCATCGTAGAACAGATGCTCTTCGATTTATTAGACTGAAAAGATGCTTGATCTAGTGGTTTTCAAGTATTCTTAGAAAAATTTAATATTTTCCAGGAGTTCACAAAAATAACTGTTATCACAATAAAAATGATTTAAGTTGAAGAAAAATGCATACACAGATACGTAGACGTACAAAGACGAATTATGAATCCAGCCAAAATATATGGAAAGTATATATTAGAACAGGAGTGAATTAGACGTATTTATTAAAAGTTCAAGATGTCATTCTAGAGAATACGCACTGCAAGCACATTTCATACCGATAGACACGTGTAAATGTCGATTAATTTCATGCCAAAATTAAACTTAATTAATATTGCAATAATACAGGAGAGAAATCCAAGATTTGCTTAAAACATCCCATTCTTTGTCAAGCTCCATAAAAAATGACTGATTTTGATGGGTTAAATAAACAACCCAAATTCTCAGAGGGAACTATATGAATATCAAATACCGGGTTTTGCTATCAAGTGATCGCATCTAATTTTTTAAGGGCTGAGATCAAATGATAGTTTACTTCAATAAACGTATTCAATGTATTAACTCAAATGAGGGTGGTAAAAATATCAAACATGATAATTAGTTTGGCGAATGTTATATTTAACTGTGGAGTGAGGGGCAATAGAATTTAATCAGGTCAACTGCTTGTAAAATTACCTGCATATACAAACGATGGCGAAATTTATAAATAAAAAATGAAAACTCTATTTGGCTTCATTTATTGTTAGAATTTATTCCTTCGAAGTATTTATAAATAAGCGGATAACACCTAAGCACAATGCGTAATTTCTATTTCTGAAAAAATGAACGTTTACAATATTTGAACTGATTAAATTTTATTGCCTTCGCCCCACAGTAAATAAAACATTCGCCAAACTAATTGTTCTGCATGATATTTTTACAATCCTCATCTTGGTTAATATATTATATACGTTTATTGAAGTAAGCTATTATTTGATCTCAGTTCTTAAAAAATTACGTGCGATCACTTGATCACAAAACCCGGTATTTTGTTTGAGGTTTTATAAAAATGGTAACAGTATAACTTATGCTTGGAAAGGCTAGTTCTCATATTAAAAATAGATGAGCCTAATTCATGTGTAACATGTCACCGTAACTTGTAGAATTTCGAAAAACACGAGCAGAGCTTAAATGAATGACGAACTTGATTCGACAGCACATTTTGTTGTAAGAGATAAAATTCTTGATTGCTATGTAAAAAGGTTAGGCACAGTCATGATATTCACAAAAATGGTGTAATGACCACGCAGCTCGAACAATAGACGATTTTCCACGAGTATTAAGTCGTTGTGTGTGTGTTCCCATAAAATGTTATTCAGATCAATTATGGGTTTAACTCGAGGATCGAAGTATAGATTGTTCTGATCAGCATATTGATAATACGGCACGTAAATCAAAATATATCCATTTTTGATTCATATCGGTATTTCATCTTTTATGCCTAGTCGTTTCACAAGCCGTTTGATTGTTTATAGTGATGAATACCGAAATACTCCAATAGTTAGGTGTAGTTTTCCCAAAAACAATGTATTTTTGACGCTACATGATCCCAATGGTATCACGGTCGTAATTTAGGCGTATGCAAGACCATGATGACTGTGGTGAGTCCATTATTAATAAGGGTATGATAGGAGTTAGGGGAGCTAAGAAATTGAAAACAGAAAACATTCAGAAATTTGCAATGGAGTTTTCAAAAGTATGGTTCTTTTTAATGAGCGAATTCGTGAGAAACATGATATAACTACGGTTCGCGTACTCTTCAAGGGCGTTTCAAACAGTCGGCTGGTTTACACAAAAATTACATAGAATATTATTAAGGCTCTTCATAATCATCAGATTAAAATCTTATCATTGACGGATGCAACACCAGTCTTCGGTCTAGGACGTGCCAGAAAGCCAAGGAGAGTTTGAGTTTAGTTTAGAATTTCCAAATAACCCAATTTTTATTTTTTCACAAAGTATATTTTAGATTCATTTACATATTGGACTCAATAATGAAAACTAATGTTAAAAATTTACATATCGCTTTAGCGCTTGAAAGTGCTAAATGTTCGATCCAACTCGAAAATCTTATAACGACAAAGTTAGCTTAACCCTCACAATTACACTGAAAACCATTTCTTATCTGCTAGTCTTTTGTTGGATATTCGACGTCCAAAACAAATAAACATATGAAATACTGCATATTCTTAACTTCGCAACGCCTGTATAGTTTATATAAGTAGAATTAAAAAAAGTTGCCATTGTCCACATTTGCTGGTTTTTATCATTTTCATGCGAGTTGTTCTGCCACTTTGTTTGCCATTTAGGATGGTTAATCAAGCCTCTTGTATAGTTTCTGATTTCTGACACGAGAACCTAAATCCTGACGAAAACCTGTAGGATATTAACACATCTCCCAAATTCGGATTAAGATACCCTGAATCGATGCAAAACCAATCAAAATGTAGCGAGTTAACTTATCTGTAACATAAGTTTATGAAAAGTTGGATCAACTACTGAATCCGAATTTACGACACTGGGGTCTGCTAAACAACATGATTTTTTTCTACTTTCATAGGAGAGCTATTTGGAAAGCTGGAATGGCATATCAATCACTCATCTTTCTCAAAATTACGAACTGCCAGATAACAATAAGTTACATATCTACACAGATATCTGGGTCCAATATATTCACATTTTCGTTCTATAATTTTGGTGATCTGTCTGCAGATGGATTCGATCAACAAGAATTCTTTCAGGTGTTGATGGGGAGGTCGTAACGATTGTTCAGGTGAGTTCTTGCAAAACTAACAACGTCAAGTCGCGTAAATACAAGGTTTAGAAAATATATAACGGGTTGGACTTAAAAATTAGATGGTATGAACCAGAAGTAATGATGGTTTTTGAAAAATTGGGTTTAACAATAAAAAATAGAATATTTAAATGCTTAAAAACCAGGTTATTCATAAAAAAACCAAACAATTAGTCTCCACATATCTATTCTCTGTTCAGGAACCATAAAAAAATTGAAAAGCTACATACCCTGTATTCGTACTCTAAAAGACAAAATAGTTCGATGATATTGGCAGTAAAGTCATGCCTGTGAAGGATCGAATGCATGACTTTAAAAAATGTTCCTACAAAATTTGGTTACCATTAGCAAGTCTTAAAAAACACGTATTTTAAAAATGGTCATTCTTTTCAGTCAAAACTGCCATATATTTTTTCAAAACAAGGTATGACTCACTATTTTTAAGCTACAGATATTGAAGGAAATAAGTATTTAGAAAAAGCTAACAATAAACTGAGCTCATTTTCCTGATTCCACAGATTCATTCATTTAATATTATTTTACTGTTGAATAAAAATCCCTGTTTTGTTTTATTGAATTTTATTTGTCAGACTGGGATTTTGTTCGATATTCATAATTATGCGATGAAATATTCCCTAGATTTTGTTGGATTTGAGAAACGTTAAGATTCTTGTTCATATAAGGCATTTGGACATTCTGTTGTTTTAAAATACTTTGGTTAACAGTATTCGTATGGTGTATTCCCTTTCATTTGACTCAGTTAAAATAACGATCCTGATTAAAAAATATGTAAGCTAAAGGGTGTTCATATGAGCGCACTATCGCCAACATTCAGATGTTTTAAATGAATAGAATAAAGTGATTATCAAAGATACCACGTGCGGTAAATCAATGGAGCTATTTCATCTGAATGGCAAACATAATATGACTACATAGCTGATATTGTTTAAATTTATGGTATTGTTAATATTGTGGGCCCATTCCTATAGATCGCAATTCTGAGCATACTACACAAAAGCGACGGTTCTTTGACATCATAAACGATAATTTTGCTTACGCATAATCTTCATTAAATTACTCTGATCTTTAAAAAAACTGACAAATTCATATTCAAAATGATAGATTCACACCCGCCGCATTCTATACTGACAAGCTGACATGCTTCAACAAAAAAAACTGGACCAACAAGATGTAGCCTGAAAAGCATGCTTCGCATATTGCTGTCCTTTATTTTGGAATTCAGATTTGTACAGAAATGATATGATGCGTTCAAGTGGCAAGTGTTTTGATAAAATTAGGGAGTACTTTCGGATTATAAGATGCCTCCCGTTGCTTGGAGAAGTCTCCTAAAGAAATACAATTTACATATATGGCAATAAAACAGAATTTTAAAGAGGACAAGTGTGATCATTATCAATTTACATGCAATAAAAATTCCAAAATTCAACTTAGAGCACGCTCAAAAGAGTTAAAAACTTTAAAATGTTCTAGAATATCGCCAAGATACCTCTTTCAATATAATATCACCCTTCCCACTCATTAGGAAAGCAAATACCAGAAATTGTAATAAAATTTAACAAGAAATTATTTTTGTTTTCGGGTATCACTGTTAACAAGTGCATTCTTCCATTATGTTAAATGTATTTTGAAGGAAAAATATAAAGGGAATTTCCTCAGTAATATTATGCACTGTTTGAGAATATTTAAATTTTATTTGTTAGGACCCTTATACAAGAGACATAAAGTAGGGGGACAAACCAAAATCAAGCAAAATTTAGATATGCATGTATTGATCAAAGCACTTTACTAAATTAATGTCAAATTTCGTCAATCTGCTCGATTCGGCATCGCTTCCGATACCGAAACAAAATGAAGTATTACATGATGTTATAAACCGCAATTCAAAAGCAGATTTAAACTCAATGGTAGCTTTTTCATGAACGTAATTCTAAGGGTTAAAAAATTGAAACGAAATGAATATTTGTGTTGGAATATAAAGAATCGATGTTCTAGACATCACACGTTGATATATGGGTATTTCCAATTCAAAAAATATCCTTTTGACAAATATAAAAACTGGAAGTCACAGTATCGTCTATCATTAGATGAATCGCAGTTGTAGAATGTATCAAAAGTGTTCATAGAAACTGTAAAATAGCCAAAACCTAACATCAGCGTGTTAAAAAGAGTTGGTACTTGAAAACCAATGTGTAAATAATTAATATAGTCATGGAAAGAGCAAAGATATTGTAAATTCGAGGGCAAAGTAGAAAAATCAGTTTTTAAGGCCACATAAAGCAGATGATGATTTAAATGTTCGGGCTTTGAGAACTGAGGAAACAGGGTTTATTTACAAATTAGAGAAAAAATCCAAACTTGAAATAATACTTTGATCAAATGATTCAATTAAAAAAGTTTGTTGAAAGATCCCCAAAAATCAAAGGAAACGAGAGACTGAATGGCGGTCAGTGATGTATGAACTCAAAAGTGGCTTACCTCAATTCAGTGACAGATCCTAAGGCTAATCTCATTACTAATTCACGAGCGTATATAAATAATTATCTTTCACAAATGTATGAGACATAGTCCCCGAACCAGCTAAGAAACAAACTGAAACTTGGATAACAGCTACTGAGAGCGAATTTAGTTAAGACCCGACGATATATGAACTTGCGCGGCTTTAAACGAGTGAATGTATTGAGCTCGGTTAAGAAGAGCAATGTGTTACAAAACATAATTTTCTTCAAGGCATTAGCGCGCGGTTGTGTTACTGCGCAGTCTCGAATAAAATGGCTGGATTAAAATTTCACGTTCTAATTTTGTATCTACGTCACATATATAGTTACATATGGACAAAAAACAGGCGATCTATGTATAAAATACAATAAGTGTGTGTTCGGTGCAAAAATAGGAACTGATCAATATCCAATACAGGTTTAGTCGATTTAAAGGAAAAATGCACCAATACATATTACCATGTCCAGAACCATCAGATTTAGGGAAAATGGCCAGGATAATTTGAATATTTCATTTTAAGACTTAAGGCCTGCAAAACATCTGTATCCCCTAACAATAATGATTTTGTGGCTTATACGGGCAGGAAAGGTTAACCATGGAACAGTTTAAGACAGGAAATTCAACAATTTGTCATTCGATCACTGAAATATAAATCAGAGATTCCGTTAGCTTTATATAGATTATGTCAATTCGTTGGTAGTATGGCACATATGTTGCCGAAATATTTTCTAATCTTGCAATCGAATCGCCTTTATAATGAAATTGTTAAATAATGGGAGGAAAGGGGCAAACAGTGTGCTCCCTAGTGTTTTTATACACATCGACAAATGTCTTGTACGAGGTATCAGGAAGCACGAAGCATGCAGAATACTTTTAGGTGGTCAAGCTGCTATCAGACAGGAGGTACTATGACGGTTTAATCTGCAACATGACCTTGAGAAGAAAATAGATACTCATAGTAACTATACAAACGTATCGAATGGTAATAGATTTTTTGAATGAAAGAATGCAAATAAAAATAAGAACAGCATTAAAAGAATATATTTGGAATTAGGCAGTTTGTAGCGTATTGGAGAGACAAGCAAACACTCTTTTCCATTATCAGGGATTATTTCAGCACTGGATCAAGGATCTTGAGTGACCGGTCGAGAGCATACAGTTCAGTTGGTGGGAGAAAGGATAACAAACCATTCTGACGGGTTAATCTCTCAGTAGAACACAACCAAAATACTGAAAGAATATGGGAAGCCATACTCTTGGAATCTTAAAAAACACAATGAGAACCTTAAGTGAATTATTCCAGGGTAACTCATGATAATATGCATATATATACGGCCCTTGACGTCTTCTGAAGATTTTTCAGTAAACTCCTTACTGATGCCTATGAATGTTCCCTGAGATAATTTAAAAAATGTGGATGTTGCTTTTTCATTATTTTTGGAATCCAACTGAAAGGAGTGAATATTGCCATAAATGTCCGTTTTTTCTCGAGACTGCGCATATTTTAATTGTTCGCTAAAACAATACAAAGATTTAAAAATCCATATTCTCCTTAGGAATTATCTTTAAATAATTGAAAATTTTCACACCAGTCTAAGTTGGAAAGGCTGCCAATGCACATAGAGGAATAGGATGACAGCTAACTATTTACTTTTACGCACGAGAGAATAGTCAAATAAAGCACTCGGATTTAGGGATGGTCGAAATACGTCAAAAGGTTATCTATATATCATTTGAAAATATCAAATATTTACACTTTTTGACAATGTTTGTTTAAAAATAATGTTTTGACTTTTCGCGGTAAATTAAAAGATAAAGCTGTCACTTAATAATAATCTTTCGGATACTTTAATTTGTATGACCACGTGAAATGTGTGAAGTTTTTCAATAAAATGTCGTCTTTATTCCATTTCGAAAAATCAGAAAAATCAATTACCGGGGTTTGCACTTAAAAATGCACTAATTGGATAGACAAATGAAAAGCACGGTAGTGCCAAAATAAGTGTCAAGGTTTTGTGAACAATTAAAAGGTTCCTGTGGTTGATACGTGTCATTCATACACTTGATAGATATGAAGAAAACCTAAGTCAACAGAAATTGTCACAAACAGGAAATGGCACGAAAATTTCCTGGATACCTTTATGTCACAAATGATGTAATATCGAACTTTACCATTCTTCCCAAATCTATATAAAAAATTGGCATCGCGAATTTAGTTGCCCTCGGACTTAGTTCTAGTGTTTAAATTGTTTTGCTTGTTATTAGATGTCCTGAATATTCGTCTTATTCGTCTAACATTTATTGGCGCGCTGTTTTCAAATTTGGAGATTTTATATTTAAATTCAACCGGCTTCGTTTTTCTATGGTCTAGACCAGAGGTTTTCAACCTATTTTATGGGAGGGACCCCACAGAAATTCCAAGCTAGGGTAGCGGACCTCCTAGAAGCTCTTCACCGACCCCAGGTTGAAAACCTCTAATATCGTTTGATATTCGTATGAGAAATTGACCAAATAGAGGACCGTGCCTGTATTTTGAAAACAGGATAATAAGAACAGGGGCATTCATAATTTACTAGAGAATGGCTAAAAACAAACAGTGAAGTAATCGTCAAAATCTAGTCCGTTTAGACAATGTAGAATGATCTTTCTGACGTTATTTGGAGAGTTAGTGAGTAATGTAATGGTATTTTTTTCTTAAAATCGTAAATTCTATAATATCCGAAAAAGATGAATTCAATAAAACTACAAAACAGACATCTGAAGGTTAAATGGAACTTGTTTTAATGATTCATCAACATCTACTAAACCCTTATGGGTCTCAGTTTCGTTCGTATAAATTGTATATAAAGTAGTCACGAAGTTTACGACTTGAGCTCCTTGGTGTTTTATAAATTTTCAATTGCCTCTATTTTTGGGGGTATGAATATTTCAGTTTTGACACATGAATGAAGGCGGATAGTTCTGTGGTTAGCCGCATTTCAGAATATTCGATTCAAAGTCGTGATCTATAGTTTTTTAAACCTCAAGGGGTAAAAACTGGCAACAACATGGGAAATATATGGCGTGGGTTCAAAGATGAACTATTCAGATTTGTTTGTCACCTCCCAAAAACGTGTATATTTTGGTCTTAATCCGAATTTTAAGCGGGTTTCTGGCTGCTAAGCTATCGAAAGCAGAGCCAAATGTTTACATTTTCTATTAAGATTATAAGGTAATCATATTACCACGTAAATCAGCGCAATAGTGTGCGCGCATGCTCTGAATGTGTTTATGTTTTATCAGGACAGGCACACATGGACCAAGAGGAGGAGCTAGATAAGAATATATCTGTGTTGCACGAAGAAATCTACAGTCTATGTAGATTATATAAACAAATTCGGTTAGAGGTTTTGTAATTTCTAAATTAGTCACCCGATAATGCCGAGATATATAAAATATTTGACGAATTAGCACAACACGATGATTTTAGCAACTTTACTATTATCTCAAAAACTCTGCTTGAAAACACACTGAACAAGTCAAATTTTCACGACTCTCACCATTCTAGAGTCGCTAGTGGAAGAAACATTTTGAAAAATATTTCTGACGTATTTTGTTACAAGAATAAATATAATCATAAAATATACCGTCAAATGATCATTATCAAAATGCTCGTGTATTCATACGTTGATGTACGTCCTATCCCAGAAGAATCTGTCAATGTCTCTGCAATACCACCGCCTATTTTTTGCCCAAAAATTGAACCAGATGATAAACCCATAAATAACAGTCCAAAATATTCTCTTAATTATTCGGTATCTCAAAAACTTAGAGATAATTCGCATGATACCTCAGGAATAGACCAGACATCAAAGTTGCACGAGCCTATAAAGGATAGGACAAACATCGATAAGCAAACTACGATGAAAATATCAATCAAAGACGTCTGTCGTGACATAAATTTATCCAAACAAAACAAAACCCGTTGCAATACATCTGACACGTTCATGAAACATGATGAGGAAAATGAGGATCCAGCATCGTGTAAAAATGCAAATGTTGATAGGCCAGCGTCAAAACTTGAGCCTAGAATGCAAACAATAAAGTCATTACCTGTTCAAACTCCAAAAAATAACAAGGAGGATTTGAATAAGAACAATGAAGTTTCCTCGAATGTCAATGTTTCGATAGATGCAGGTAAAGTCGAGACTGTCAATAATTCCGTGGTTGATCATCTTGGTGAAATAAGCGATAATCTATTAGTCAGAAATACTAAACTATCAATACCAAGAAAATTGAAGGACACGACCCAAGCAAAAACACTTTTGGGAAACTTTATTGACCAAACCACCTTTGTTAGAGATATGGGAACTGATTGTAATGCTATTAAATCAACTCCTAAGATGGAAAAATCTCGGGGTAAATCAAAAGCAATCTTGCATTGTGAAACAAATAAAATTTCGGAGCCAAGTTACGACGTTTACGACAATTTTAATGAAGATTTACTCGACAAAAAAGTTTCAAAAACAAAAATTGGGTGCCAAAAATCCATGGGCCAGGCCAATTATAGTCATCGACGATCAAAACCATCTATAATTAGTGATCCAAGTGTTATCGGTTACACACTTAATGATTCAAATCAAACTATAGTCTTGGGTCCTGAGAAACAGAGACCTGTTACTAGAAGCTACGCCAAAAAACCTGAAATTGAAAAATCTTTAACGAAACCAGTTTTTAATTGCTACAAACCTATCAAGAGAAAAGTTGGGCAAAGTGTAAAATCTAGAACTTTAATCAATCCTTCGATTGGCAGCTATTTAATTGGACAAGATGATGATATTGCTCGTGAGCAAACCGGCTTAACACATATAACATATGATATCGAGGATACACCATGTTCCGGGAATCGCAATATCTCACCGCCTGTTCGGGAGTTACCATCTCTTCCTAATTCACCTCGCGAAGATTCAAAACGAAACGATCAAGCATCCCCTGAATATCAAGTATACAGCCCAGAACCCTCTAACATACCTTGCAATCCAATTAAAGAAACAGTTTCCAGTAAATCAACTCGATATAAAAAAACGAAATGTCAAATAATTCCAATGACAGAAGAAATCAAAATCGTTTCTCCAATTTCCACTGTTTCAAAGGCTAAAATTCCAAAAATTTCTGAATTGAAAATTGAAAGTACAATCGGAATTTGCAAGACTGGAAAAATGTCTATTCTCAACAGAACTTCAAAGAAAAATAAAGGATACACGTTGTCATATCGGAAACTATCATCTAAAGATAGAAATGATATTTTGAAAGCATTTAAAAGAAAAAAACCCTTTGTTTCTAAACCCAAATCAAAGTTGTTGAATGGGATTAAAAGTGAGTCTACGACTAAAAAACTATCCACTAAATCGACTCCTCCGTTACCTGATTCGAAGATCTTTAAAAAACCATTGCCTAAAACTAGAAATAAAAGTAAAGTTAGTAAATCAAAGGTAATGATTAAATTAACCAAAGCGACGCCTGTTAAAAGTTTCCAGATGATTAACATTCAGAGGATCCTGTATATACTTTAGTGTAAATTTCTCCTTTATATTTTCAACTTTACAATAATATTACCTTTAAACCTCCTAATCGTTTTCATACTTCTGTAAATACACTCGAAAAATTGTGCTTATTATTCGGTAAACACGAAATATTTACGCCAAATACACTATAAATTTAGTGTCGTCAGCGTCACTTATTATATTTAATTGAAAGGTAATGGCTGGGATATTTATCCCGGAAAATAAATACAACACCAAACAAGATCACGTTAACATTTTGTGTATTCGTTCCAAGATTTATATGGCTTCCAAATTTCTACTATGGGGAGATTGGGTTTTAGGAAAAGTCATTTCGATCAATCTCTCCAAGGTCAAGTGCATACATTTTTAAACTTAGATATGCATTCCACATCTGAATGTTTTCAAGTCGAGGAGGCGAAGGATCTAGCATGTGACACCATAGAATGTCCATCTGATGGAGTGTCATTTTTCGGAAAAAATAAAATTATTTGGAAGTGATAGTCTCAATGTTAGTCTCAGTTCTCTGATTGAAGTAGCCAACGCGTTCAAGAGGGTTGCAAACTTGTACGATACTTTCTTAAAAATTTTGAAAATTTTATGGTTTTTTTATCTACTTATTAATCCTTGAAATCAACTTAATAAAGGTTCCCCAAACAACAAAATTTCTTTCATGGTTGATATTATAAATCGTTTTTAATCAACATTCGTTTGAATGTAAAGATCAAAAATTCTGAAATACACTGTTGAAGCAAAACTATAAATGGAATTGATTGCCACACTCCGATAAATGTTGGAGTAAACCAATGGACACAGAATAGAAGTAAAGAACAAAGTGGGAGATGTAAACCTGACTAGATATAAAAATATTAGACATCCACCTAACTTCAAAAGAGCCATAGGGTTCTAATGAAGGCCAAGAATTGATAGTGGTAAATAAACTAGAACGCTGTTTTGGGTTTGTAATAGCCTAGCCGATTGCAAGGAGTCAGCCATACGTGAACAGTATTGTAAGAAATGGCTAAAAATGTGGTATTTGTAATCTATTACTTCCTATTTTACAAAGTTTTCCTTCTATCTAGCAGAATTCACAATTTTATTCTGTATTTGGCAAAAAATGCTATCAAACGTTTTTCAGAACAGCTGGTCTTGAGAAAATGCAGATGAGCTGAAAATTCACAACATATCTAATAAAATCTTTAATATTGCGCGCGCAAGATTTTTTTGATTTTTAGCAGCGATTACTAAGATGATTGAAAGGATTATTAGGTATATATACAGGGTTTCTCGATAAAAATGGAATTTTTGTCAATTGAATTGGAATATTTTTTTAATAAGAAAAAGAATAAAATGAAATGAAATATTTTTAATAAAAATCTTGGTATTGATAAAATACAAGAACACACACCAATTAGAAACTTGTATATCACGAATCATTCATTTTGCCATAAAATTAAAATGTTATTATCATTAGCCTTTCTCCCAATATCAGATGTCATTAAAAGATTCGAACTTATGTTAGAACACGAATTCTTCGTTTCCCATGAAAACATTATGCAACCGCTAATCGAATATTTCGAAGACACTTACAGGGTTTCCATCCATTGTCGCGCAGATTCCATTTTAAATCGCGCAAATTCCATTTAATTTCGCGCAAATCGTCTATTTAATTAGTGTCACTAAAATTCAATTTAGTGATAATTATTGATTGAAACGAGAACTATTATTTTCAGTATAAATTTAGAGGTTTCCAACAATTTGTGTGGTTAGTTTTATAGTTAAATCTGGAACGAAAAAAAACTAATCATAAAATTAATTTCAAGGGGGATTCCTACATCCAAATCTGTAACATTTCATCGTTTAAGAGGCATATGGTTTATTGAATAAGTATATTCATGGTACAGTGGGGGTGAATGGGAACTAAAAAAGCTGGTGGGCTTACGACAACAATAAATTAGTCATATACACTAGTTACTGTTCATGATTGCGTTGGATATTTTAACAGCGTCGAAATCAGCACAAACGTCGGCGTAAATAAATATCAGCCTGAATATTGATTTAAATTGATAAATCTTATTCTCGTTTCAATTATTCATTAAATATCTCAACAAGGAATTTTGTTGATGAGAGATTAAATAGGGGATTTGCGCGAAATGAAATGGAATTTGCGCGATAATGGATGGAAACCCTGTATTAAAAAAATATTCCAATTCAATTGACAAATATTCCATTTTTATCGAGAAACCCTGTAAAACCCCTATAGTTTAATTAGAATCATTAAATGCAGCGTATTCACATAGTTTCAAAAGGAACAAACGCCAATCACTCATGCTACTAATTAAGTTGATCTATAAACAGCATTTTCAAGGTTAAAAGAGTTATTAACAATGCATAAATATAGTCGATAGCGAACTTAGAGCTTGGGACCATCGTAACGATTATTCTTGATCAAAAATTTTTAAAAAATAGTCAAAATTAGACCCTTTATAGCTGAACAATGTGTTTATTAAGTTTCTCGCTAAGAAGACAAACCGAGGAAAGGTTATCAGATCTTTTCCAGGTTTCTAAGATGGAAGTTAGCGTCTCCAAATGTGCAAATAATTACCACGATACACAAAATAATGTAAATTTGTCTTTTTCTGCATATTCTCCTTTTTCTTATTAACAAAACGATAAAATCTTCCACCAAGTTCATTTATACATTTTTAGTAGTTATAATGTTTAGATTATTGAAACTTAATGGTAGAGTATATGATTGTTAAAAAACTTCATACGTACTATCGATTTGATTGGAATGTATGGCTTCGATAAATCCTGAAGTCAAGAGTAAAAAATATTGATTGACTCATTTAGTGAATGCCACTCAAAAATTTCCAAATCACCATACAGTTTTAAAAATATAAATAGATATGTACTGAATTTCATATCAAGGGATTTGAGGAAACAAAATATTAAAATGATTTTTTGTTTCATACTCATACGCTCATTAAGTGAAATACTTGTATCTGTTGAGAAATTGACCACGATTTGGATTCGTTTCCAACTTCAACAGGAAGGATAGGCAAAAATTTCCGTGTAAATTTGGTGTACCTTGGTTGAATATGTTCATTACCTACAGAGCCGAATGGGGATGCACTTATAGGGTTTACCGATCAAGTTCGTCTCTTTTTTATTTCATTAAAAATCGAAAAAAATATTTTCATCAGTTGATTTCATTCAATAGCATCTTTCTATAGAGGTCTTCGTATCCAGAATACTTGAATTCATTTGAGGCGGTTAAAATCAAATTGAGGAAATATTTTAACCCGAATCTTCTATTATTAACTACACTGAAAATCCTTTTTCAAAACTGAAAAATATCATAAAGAAGGGCTACCAAGATCGGAAACAAAAATGTTTGCTTTGATTGAATGGGTTTTATATGTAACCGCGTCTTCTCGTTGCGACGGGTGCCATCTAAAAATGTTAAAATACACTGGATGCTGCTATTTAGGAAGAATAATCGTGGGGAGGAATCAAAGTAATTTTTACTCTGAATACTCAAAAATTTTAATAAAAAAATTGATAGATTTTATTATTAAACCCTTAGTTTGGAGAGTGAATCAATGATTAGAATGTAAATTTAGTATATAATTTTTATGAAATATAAAAGTGACGGACATGATTGAGGAATCATATAGTAAAAGGTGGATGCTTTGTCGTTTGGAGTAAGATTGTATGCATATTGACACCACTAATAATCATTGTGATCTCGTATTTCAAACTATTGGTGTCGCGGATAGCTTCCAGAAGTGATGAGAATGCTATTAAGTCAATAGATATTGATACGCAAATTCCGTCTGATCATTTAGCTATCCAAGTAAATGGATGATTTTCTGATTCAACGCAATCACCTATAATAATGTAAAAGTTTTATAGGGATACCAAAACATTTAAATGGGTCAGAAGAATATGAGAATGATGTGTAGAACATCTGTGATAGCAAAATCTGGCTCAATTAGAATGGTGAATCGGATTAAGAAGAGAGGTATCTTGAACGATTAGAACTCCTGGAGAAAATTAATCCAAGTTTTGTCATTGGCTCTGGAAGAGTTCGAACCAGCAGAAGAATGCAACCAAACACTCTTTAGATTCATCTCTAAGTTCACCCTGGCCATATGATATAATTTATTTTTGGGTTTCTTCAACACGCTAGGAGCTGTTCTACCTCTTGATAGTTGGGACAGAGCCATTATTGCACTTTTTAAAAATTCTTCGCGCGTTTCTCGTCATTTCGGACTATGTACCGCGGGTGCACTCGCCGCTTTGAAAAAATGTGTTACAAATTAATGCATTAAAAGAAATATATTATACATACAGTTTTGGTTTATATTTTTATTATTAGTCACGTTGTTTACCGGTTTACTGACCTTTTGTACAAATAACGTCGTATACAAAATGTCATAAAAAACGGAGAATTAGATAGGTTAAAAATACTGGTAGATCTCAAGGATCAGAAAGTCAAGATTCAAATCAAAACAACAATCTTTCAATACCAATAACTTTTCGCCATTCAAAACCGTTGATGCCCTTCACAAATATTGAAGAATGATTGATTTAAAGAAGATAAAATGATAATCACTTGGAGGTTGTTTTGGTCACATCGTCATTGTGTACGTTTTTTCGTTCAAACGGGTTTTTTTTTGAAAATATAAAATCCAAAAGGAAATGAAATCTAGTATCGTTTGAATATTATGAATGAAAACAAAAAATCCTCATCAATAAAATATATCACAATTTTTGGAGAATATCTCCTCGCCACTCGTTTTTATCACATCTTAAAGTTCTTTATTATTTGTGGAAGTCATAAATGGTAAATGTGCTTAAGGAATTCATGCTGTCAATAAGTTAATTCTGCTTGAAAAACAAATGAAAATCACAGAGAATTTTGTGGCGATGTGCTAATCTTTAATCATATAAAATCAAACTCTTGTTGGTTAATTTAATTCAAAACCTTTGGCCAACTGAATTTAATCCTAATTACACAAAAAGTGGAGAAATATCAATAGAGATGTTCATATAATGTTTGAAATTTTTAATAGACCTAATATTTGAATACCTGTAAACGAGTGCTAACATCAATTGAAAAACAGCGACTTTCTCAGCGCGTGTTTTTAGAAAGTTGTTACAATGACTAGAAGAAGGTTCGAGTGGTCAATAATGTCACAGAGAGAAGAGCCAGATATCTCTTTTGCGTTTTACAATTCTATTTGAAAAACAACTTGACCACCATCATATCATTTGGAATTTCTTGGAATTTGAAGACGAAAAAATGAATGACAAATGACCTACATCAGGGTTAATCAACCTTTTTCACTTAAGAGCACATTCTAAGAATCTGAAAAGTTGGCGGGCACCATTATTTACGATGTAAATTTGTGGTTGGATATTTTTGAATAATACACTGATGTACAAAACAATTGAAATAACAGTACAATTTTAAAACATGACCACAGTTGATATTTATATTGCACAAACTTAATTATAAATAAACGTGATATAAGGCACTGGATTTCATTCGCAATTTCATCATAACTAGGGCAGTATAATGAAATTCCTGCTCTTAAGCTATTTTCAAGATGTTCGTCAGTCAGTCCAGGCCTGCTTTTTGATTTTATGATATTCATGTTTGTTAAAAATTACTGACACAAGTATGTCTGACAAAAAAACGAAATTATTTTGTAGGATTCATTTTTCAAGAATGAAAATTGATGTCTTAAATCATATTCGAATGTTTTCATCTGATATATTGGAGTTTTGAACGATTCCATTTTGGAACATACATTTTGATTTGCTCCACTTCTGAGTATACTTGAGTAAGCTTAGAAATTTGCCAGGGTATTTCGGTTACATTCAGTTGACAAGCAAAAGTATTGAAAAAAGGTGATCATGGGCTTATTGATATTAAGCTGTTTAAAATAGATTTTCAAACTTGATTTTAAATAATTGGACACTTGTAATAAGCAATGAGAAGTCCATTTCAGCGTCGTCTGCCATTTTTTCACATTTCGAAGATGCACAAATTTATTCATTTGTAGATGTGATATACACAAAAAAGGTTTTGCTTTAAATGATTTTACAAATCCTATCATAGAGGCCAGATGTAAGTTCATCCTCTGTGGTTCCAAACTTAAATGATTCAATTTGTCCATTATATTTGTGAAGAAACAAATCCATAAGCCAAGAAGAGTTGGTTAATTAAACAAATTTTTGATTTTTTGAATTTAGATAATATTATTTCTTCAATTAAATTAACAAATCTTGAGAGAATTTTACCCTTGTTAGCCAAAGTATTTCAATATGAAGCATGAGATCCCGTTCTTCAGAATTTACCAACACGTTATTCAAAGATGGTGTTGTTAAGGGGTTGATCATATAAGGGTCACTATCGTAGTAAAAACTTTCATAAAGTGTCCCAAATGGGAGTTTGTAACTACTCAAAACTTCCTGGTAGATGATGAAATTGTAAGACACAAAGTCAGGAAAGGATTTATCTTTCTTGTAGAGGACTATAAATCCATTAACCTTACAAATCTTTGCTGGCGCTCCATAAGTGGTTGTCGCCGACAGTTTGTGTAAGGTCATATTTATTGATTGGGCCTATATTAAGAATATTTGGTAAATATACTCACCTATTGTTCTCCCTCTCAAAGGTTATAATCTGAGTAGTTCTTCTTATGGAGTAAATTCACAAAATATCATTATCTCCACAACTGCTAAGTGTGCTGTATCTGATATATCTTTGGAATCTTCAAATTGTAGTGCGAACCATTCACACCTATCCAAATTACTAATTTTGTTTGTATATCTTGAAATATTTTTTATTCTTTTTGTCACTGTGCTATTGGTGAACTATAAGTCTTATATTTCTGACATAATTTTACGTTGGTTGGAAAATCACTATAATAAGCAATCGGCACCGGCCAGAATGGCTTTTAATTCTTTATAAGCATTTTTAAAATTTTCAAAGAAGCAGTGACAGCATTATTAAATTTTATCACAGGACATGTTAAAAATGACTGTTGGGCAGACAGGTTCAATTTAAGATGATGTATTTTCTTCTTTCTGAGTTCAAATTAATTTTCATAGTATTCTAGGAAGAATGGATTGTCGGGAAAGGGTTTTAACATTATGTTTATAACAACAATACTGCCACATAACTAACAAAGTTATCTTTAATATTGACGAAACGATACGAACCTTTCCAGTCGGTGTTGAATTTATCTGTGCATTCTCGTTTACTTGTTTTAGGTTTAGCAACTGTAGAACTTGACCATTAAAAATTACAGAGTAATTCAATATATTCTGGTAGGTATTTCTCAAAATGGTAAGCTTGTGCTTATATAAATGGCGAACTTGAGTTACCAGATACAATTTATAAACATGCACAAAGCAGAGAGATTGGTGTCTTCTCTAACTTTCCTTATTTTGTGAAATTGCATTTAGAGGAATAAAAAGAAACTATTTTCACTTTAAAATCATAGTCTTCTCTACAATTTGATTACAATAATTTGTATCAAATATTACCGACTTTTAAAAAATATTGTAGGATTAGGACTGAATAGTCTGAAAATTTTTGAAAAATATGTGCTTTTAAGATAGAATGAATGCATCCTAATTTTGTATGCCGGCCTAAAAAAGTTCGGTATTCACTTCTTCACGCAGTTTAGCTTAAATGCTAATAAGATATAGCCCTTTGACTGCTAATATCATCGAGATATTTGGGCCTTTTGAGAGTAACAATAGAGGGTTTGTAGTTTTGCGTTATTTCTAAATGCCTGAAGATAGAAGACATAAGTGGAGACTATTTGTTACCTTGTTGTGAAGACTAACCTGGTCTAACAATTTCAATCAATTCTACTTCTAATTTGGGTCTTAAAAACACATTTAAAAACAGCCATTCTTTTTAGTCCAAAGTATCCTATACGTTTGAAAAACTAGATATACATTAAATTTATTTGTAGAATATTTTTTATTCTCGGATAGCGTCAGGCACAGACTAGAGTAACCCTGACCTACATTTTTGTATTTGGTGATTCAGTCGACTTGGTATTTTGGATTTAAAGATGGTAGAAAATCGAATACAAGCATATGTTCGATGCCATGTGGAGCATTATTTGAAGTTTAAGATTATGGAAATGAAGTCATTAGACCAAAAACAAAACATTAAAACAGTAGAAAATGTAAAGCAAAACTTTACAAATTAACAATATTCCAACCCTCTTTTTAATCAAAGATTGGCTTGTACAGATAGTAGCGACGCAACGTCTTCGGGAGTAAGTCGTGGATCATTCTTAAGCAGCCACTCAACTAGCCTCCTCATGTCCCTATTGTATCGTTGCTTTAAGGTTTCCCGAGACTTTAAATTTTTCAAAAACTGAGATGATGCTTGGTCGGAACCATTTTCCAAGACTTTGGGATGAGGATCATGCCATTCGAATGTCTTTTGCGTGGTAAAATTAAGCCAGTATTGGTAAAAGGGCTTAACAACAGTCGTGACTTCACCTCCCGACTTGCCAAAAGATGGGAAATTCTTGATATGTTCATGCGAGAATGCCGCTTCTTCCATTGAAATTTTTCGGAATTTAGTTCTGAAAAACGTAAAGAATCCTGAGTATTAAAATAAGACAAAAGAGTCGACTCCTGCAGTGTGGACGAGGAGGGTTAAAGTTAAAAACTAATTAATTATGGCCAAGTTATTGAATCCAAGAAGTTAAATATCGATTATTTAGCGGCTCAGTAACTGATGAGTTGCGTTTGATGATCATCGCACGCTCTCGAAGTCACTTATTTGTCAAGCAACCGTCTGTGTAAATGTTAGAGTCATCGATTGATGGCTCTACAAGGAGATTGGAGCGAAAACCACGCTATTTGAACTTAAAAAGCTACGTAAGACTACTTCACTGTGTCATACAGAGAACAAGAAGGCCAAGAATTGATGGCACTGAACTAGATTTATGTTTAATGTTGGAAATCTCCGGTATCTGGCTATTGGAGACCGGACAACAAAAGACGTTGACATATTGGTTAAGAGAACCTCGAATTAACTCGTAAAGTAAAAGTAAGGTGTTTATTTCCAAAAACAAGATTATATCTCAATAATGTTCCAACTGGACCTTCAAAGCTTGTGCTGAACAAAAAGGTATTGGTTTAAAAATTTTGTTCTAAAATATCAGCCATCTGGGTGGCTAGGTGGTAGCTCTTTAAGACATTAATGTTATCAAAGATTTTGGGACGAAAACTTAAAAACTTTCAAACCACATCGAATAAAATCAGGGCCGGAATCCTTTTGAACATTATACATATAACAAAATTGAAGCCCAAATCAAGGGGTCAAATGAAGGTTTGATCAGAAAATAAGCACGATTTTTAGTCGGAAAGCGTCTCGACAAAACGAAACCACGGCAAAAATGTGATCAATGTGTCTAGAAAATCTCGACTTAAAAGCACGTGTAAATAAACCTGTTAAAATTGGGAATACAAAATTTAGACTTTTCTTTTTGTCAAGGGAGAATAGGTAAGAACCACGTGAATTGACACGCGGTACATATTGTGGCAAATTAGCGACAAATTCATGACCCTACCCTGTATGCCGTTAAACAAACCCAAAACAATTTCGAATTCAAGGACGATTGATGAACTCGCTAGGGCACACAAGGAATGGAAGGCTGGAACTGGTCAAAAATACAGCCACTTCCTTCAAAAGACCAAACACATCTAATTTTTCTCATGAGAATATTTCCATGGGGTTACAATGTTGGTTAGATTTAAGATTAAATCGACCTCTTGTTTCTCTTAACTGATTGTTATTTTAGTATGAGAAGAACCAGCACTAAAACATAAATCTAAAACTACAGTTCATACACAATTTGACAGAAAAATTCTTAAAGTGTGAGTACAATTGAGTGCCAAACATTTTTCACGTTTCCTAGAATATCAATCATGTTTGGCTGCTCGATTAATAAAAAAAGTTAGAAAAAAAGATAAAAATGCGCTGCTAAATCTTACCTTCTTCGCGATCGTCAAACCATTGACAGTGGCGATTGTTTATAAGCCTTTTAGGAGAAACAAAAGCGCTGGGATTGTAGAAGGAAAATTGTCCTGTTCTGTGATCGTGCATCCGCCGTAGTGATGGAGTTGTCAAGACCATATAAGCGTAGGATGCAAGCGAAGAATCATTAGGTTGGTCGTAAATATCAGTAAAGTTCACTTCAGGTGGGGTATCACCAACGTAATCGTCCAAATATTTTTCGTCGTCGAAGCAGTGACAGTCGTGGCTCTTTTGGTGTTTTGACTTTAACACCATTCTGAACTTCATGTAGGCGTGTGCTTCTCGTATTACTGGCAACGAGGCGTCTTCTTTGACTTGAAGGACGTCGTATAAACAGAGCTGAAACAATTTGCTTTTAGATAACTTCATCAATCAAAATTGTGCGGCTTAGGTCGCTTTCTGTTTATAGAGAGTGGGTATTAAAAGTGTCACCTGCTGATAATTCCGGATTATCTTTTTACGATCATTTTACCAAATTATGATAGTTTTCTGCAACAAATCCTAACTCCATTACGCTTACACACATTCATTCACCCATAGAGTTGAAAAAGATTACCCAACAAGACGGAATATAACTGCTCATGGTTCGCATAAGAACATCACGTTAGAATTTTTGGGTGTGGCTCAATTAACCAGATCAGGTCTTTTGCATGTTTCAGTGATAGTTTTCTCAACTCGTTGGCTAATTTTACTGCGTTTTCTCATTTAACTGGTTTGCTACTTTTAGAATTTCATTTTTATCCAGGAAAATAATAAATTAGTGGTTTTACATTTTTACAAATTTTACAAGAGTCATCTATGTTTTGACAAATTTCGTTCGTTATATTTTAAATATTAAAGGCGGTCCGAATTTATTAAATTCTTCTCCACACTTTGATCTTTTCGAACATACTGGTTTAAAGGCTTCTGCTTGATGAAAAGGGACATTTTTTTTTAGTATTATTAAGTATGCAATTTTCGATGATCGTTTCTTCAGTTTCTGTTGCCGATGAGGAATATTAGAGTAACGGTATTCATTTCTGAGACAATACGTCAGGTTTTTTCACCATAAAGCTATTCTGCATGATTTAATTTCCATCATACGGTTGTGCCTAATCATCCGAATTCTTCTTAGCAAAGCCAAAAATCAAATTTTCTTTAAAAACCCGCATCAAATCAGTGGAATATTTTGTGTTTCAGGTGGATAAAAGACCATCCTGTTTGAATTGAATTTTAATTCATACTTCGTTTGGGTTTGTGTATGTTTACCTGTCATTAAAAATTCAGCTGAAAATAACGACTGACATTTGATTTTAAGAACACATCACTGCCAAGCTGAGACATGCCAGTAATATTTTAGAGTTAAACGACAGGGATATGCCTGTTGTTACAATCAACAATAAACCAGTAACTTTACCCTGCCCATTCCAAAACATCGTGTAAAATGGTTGATGTGAAAATTTCTCAAACTTAAACTGATAATAAAAGACCTAATTATAAGATATATGTTACCAACCCCCGCCCCCTTATTTTACATTATCAACGCCTGATCTTATCAATATTAAAGGTGATTTTGACTTAGATAGTCTTGTTATAAGTGTTTAGTCCCTAAAAAATACTGTGCTCTTTTATCATAAAATCAATGATTTTCGACGAGAGTGGAACAAATTAAAAGAATTCTTTGGAAATACACGTAAAATCTTGTTTCATATAACAACAACTCTCATAACAAACACACCGCTGGAGCGAATTAAATTCGTTGAGCCAGGTACTACTGTGTTTCAGTTGGCTGAAAATTTTCACATTCATTTAAATGTGGTTTTGGTTTATATTTATTCGAATACAAATCGTTTCTGCATCAAATGATACATATTAATACATTTGCACACGATTTCATATGAAGTTTGTAAAAAAGCGGAAAGATCATCCATTGACCTAATGTTTGAATCCCCGAAAACAGTCAACTGGCATCGAGATCTGTTTCGGTGTAGATAAGCATATTTGTGGACATTTTAAATGGGTTTGTGATTTATTGGTTGCAAAGCTTGACATATCGACATCTCCATCTATTTTAAGTGTATTATGCGATTTTTGTGCCTTGTTCATTGATTATAAATCTATATCGAATCATTCTGTTTCTTATTTCTTGTTCCTTCAAACTGTGAATATCTTTAGAAATGAAGTTATTAATATTTAAATAGCCGCCCTATTGTATCAAAATCAAAATATCTGTCATGGTATATGAGAGAGGCAGGAAAAATAAAATTTAATTTTGCATAAATGACCTGTTTGATTAATGAAATATGTAGAAAACCACTTGCAACAATGTATTTTATTTTGAAATCATAAATCTAAACGAAGTAACGAATAATGTAATTAGAATATACAAGATATCAATCTAACTATAAAAGATATTAAAAAGGGAAATCACATATAAAATTATCTACAGATCTTTTGAATGTATATGTTTACGATTTAACTACACACAATAACATATTTATTGGTGTAACAGTAATAAATTATAAAACATATCATAAAAATGTATGTATTTTGTGGTTTTTAGCACACTCGCTGTGATCAATAAACTAGATCGGGTCACTTCTTCCTTACCAGTTGATTAATCTACCTTAAATTTATTAAACAGATCTAATTGGTTATTTCAAAAATAAATAAAAACATCTTTACACCGTTGGTGTTTTAAACAACAACACGTTTTATTAGTAATCCCCAAAAATCACACATTTTTGTATTATGTTGTTTACCTCACAGTGGTTCTGTGGTCACGAAATAACTAGACTAATGTCGATACTTGATCGTGGTTCCCAATGTTTTTAAAACATTTGGCCACCTATTCATTCCTAGTGTGTGTTATTAACAACTCTTGAAATGCATCGGGACGAAGAGGCATTTAAAACTCTAGCATTCTTGAGCCAATTTATGAAAATTCTAACTCTTGAATGCCCTTTCTTAATATTTCCTGAACTACGCTCTTCCCATGCAAGTGACTGTGTTCGCAAATTCTATGACCGAAGACGATTTTCTACTTTGTTTTGATTGTAATTGTTCCTTATTTATATTAAAGCCATGTTCGTTTTGATGCAATCTATTGGAATAATTTAAGATATTAAATACGAAACGGAAATTAGAAATTAATTCGAAACGGGTAGTCTGGTGATCAATACAGCAAGCTGACACAATAACAATTGAAGTTGCGTTCGACTCGTTCAAACATTGGAATATATAGCTTATCTGTGTGCTGAGAAATATTTGAAGATATTCATTTATTGAAAACAGGTGGAATAAAGTGAATGTTTTTTGATAAGTTAATTTACACATCTTGTTCAATCCTACGTTTCACTAAATCTGTGGTTCAACTCGATTGTCATCGAATGTCACAGAAAGAATATACGTTATTTTGCATCATTTATTTTTTTAAATAATCAAAATAAACTAGCGTATGTATCTAGAACCAGCTAATACTAACATCAGCTGACATTTTTTATTTATTCTATAAATCTCATTCAAATTGTCTTTATTTTAAAACGATTTGAAGTTCATACTTCGGATTTAACCAGCGCGTTAGTCGATAAAACTATAATTATAGTATATAACTGAGAAAATATAGGGATGGCGTAAAATTAGTATACTTAATGCTATCGAAATCATTATGAAATCAAAGGTAACCAGTTTTGAAGAAGCGAGCGTTATTAATGACCTATTACCCTATAACGGTTGAAAAATTTTTAACCTCTCCAAGTTCGCCTTGACCAATTATGAAGATCCAAAGTGAATATATGATAAATTATAAGGTGATCTATTCAGATATGTTTTTGGTATGAGGTAATATTCGGATCTCTAAATATAGCAGCTCAAGACACTACTCTGACCACGTGGATAAGTAGCGGACACATCCAACCATTTCTATAGAAATTGAATCCTGACTATCTATCACTCTACTGTGTATTGATTCAGTCAGTGTTAGATCTAGGTTGAATATCATCTATTTACGATTGTCATATGATAGGGTAGCGTTAGTATGTTAACAAGTACTTCAGAAAACCATTTAAAAGCCATAATAATAATAATATCATGTAGTATTCGAGCATAGCTATACTTGCTGAAGGTCGTGTTATATTTTAAGAGGGTATTCTGTAAATTTAGAGTGAAGTAAAATTTCAATTTATGAAATATAATGAAGTTTAGCTTATTTTGTAATGACCTGTTTTTGTTCAACGAGTTTTAAAATAGCTGATAGTTGAAATGTAGATTCAGGAACCCATCAGGAAGTCACTTAAGGATGCACCAACGAATTTCGAGATATAAGTCTCATATGCAAGAGTAATAGACATCCAGAACATTTGATGCACATGATTGTTAACCGGTTTTGGCTTGATCTCCAGCTTGTTTCGAAAATTTTAGCTGTTCAAATTTTTAAACTGTATGTGGACATCACTAGCATACCTTATATATGACAATTTTCGTGCTTATTTGTTTGGGACTTGGCTGAACCCTTATGTATCTGGATTTCTTCACAAATCAATATTTCTCAAATAGTATTCAATAATCTTGCTCTTACCTTTATGGGTTTGGGTTCAGAACACCAGAAGTATTCGGCTGACTTCTTCATTGCTTGGATGTTCTCCGGAAGCTTTACAGCTTAGAAGGTTTTCGTCTGTTTCAAACAAAATTTGAGCTAATGAGTGTGAAATAGCTAGACATTCCATCTATTTTAATTTAATTAAACAGGATATTTCAGTTTAAATTCGCGATGGAGGTTTGACTTTTGATCCAGTGTCCTTGTAAACGTCTAAACGTATTTAAGAAAACTGAAATCGAGCACGTACACTGTTTATTGAAACCAGCTCTTGTTGGATGGAATGCTAGACGTAACACTGAAACCAATGTTAGTTTTCGCGATGTAAATTAAATTCGAAACATTCGTATAACACTTTAATTTAAATTGTTATTTGTGATATACTCATTAACTCGCTTGATAAATTTGTCTTTGTCAAACTTGGATTCATGTCCCTCAACAACGGATGGGGCGTTAGAAATTATCGTGTTGACATAGGCCTAGATTGCATCTAACATTACATTATATATTTCTTGGAACAATGAAGTTGCGTCCTCGAAATCGATATCGCAAGTCACCACTATTTTGAAACCCGTAGGATATTCTTGGTAGAGTAATTTGTATTTGGAGGTGATATAATACGAAATCTTGTCCCGGCAATATGTTTGTCATCAATTACCTCCGAGAGTATCCCAGCTTATTCACTACGCGGTTTAATGAATATATCATACCAAACATTAATTTAGATTCCTAGTTAACGACCCGCATACCTCAGATTGGGATATTGAAATATTATTTTCGCGGAACCACTCATGGTAACAAATCAGGTCACAAGCAGGGCCGTAAACATAAAGAGTGTACACCTTCATACCTTTTGGCTATTAACTCAAGCTATCGAGACTGCGCAAGTACAGTATTCTACACCTTTAAACTTTTCCACGATAAAAAAATCGATTCATGTGTATATAAGACGTCATACAGTTTTCATTGAGGATATTATTTAAAATTGGTAAGATGATTAAAATCATTGATTGGGCCGAGCAAACGTAACAAGACTTCTCTTATTCAGATTGACTTGCTATTCGAAAAGAAACATGTTTTGGTGACCTTTTGTTACTTTTTCATCACTCCAATCCCATATTTTTGTAACCAAAGGTTGCACGAACTTATTGAATACAACGGTCGATCGTTTATTTGTATCCGCATGGCGACTGTGGTTTTCAATCGGTATAAGTATCTTAAAAACTCTATTACAGACGAGGCATAAGACAGCCTCTTTCAGAAGATATGTGAATTAACAATGGCCTGCTCGTTAGAATGCTCACATCAAAGTTAGTTAATTATTGCATCCCTGTTTCACATTATTTTGATTGGAACGTTTTGCACATTAAATTATATATCGTCTTCCAACTTTTATTCATCCTAATGCACTTAGTTTTAAATATCGAACAGCGACGTGCTGTCATATTTTTGTTATCTTATTGAATGATAAATGTTTTTACTATGGTACCACGTGATTCCGTGCATTTTAATTTCAATTTTAACCGCGTGATTCATGATTGAGTTGAGCTTGAATGCGTTTTGGATAGCCAGTATAAAGTACCCTTCAACGTGATGTGATTAAATGTTACCAATGATGAAATAATTCTAGAAGCTTCACATTTTATCATGCATTTTGGCAAGTTCTCACGTGTGAAAAGTGTACTTTTTGTTTTGACTTTTATTGAAACAATTGTTACAGGGTTTCTCATGGTCATTGAGAAAAACTAAACATCTATTAAGCCATAGATATTTTGTATACTGTGCCTGTTCCCAAAAATAAACGTTTGTAAACAGATTGAATTATCGGTAAGACATTCCATACCCCATGCTTCCTACAGATATTATAAATATAATCCGGTTCTCTCAAACTAAGGCTTTTTACTTTTTTGTTGACAAAACGTTTAAATTCACATTTTAAATATTTTAATACTTTAGAAGTATCTTGGTAGGTATTGGTAGTGGAGAAAATCATCCACTGCAGTGAATTTAAAAAAATTCTAATCCTGTTGAATTTGTAACTTTTCAAGGTATCTATACTTTGCATAGTTTCTTTTGTTCGTAGTAGTGGATTCCAATTGATCGGTGGTTCATCATCTGAGTATACCTTTTAAAGTTACAATCACCAAGTAATAAAAATGACATCTAAAAAAGCTGCTTGATGAAAACTCAGAAATACTAATTGTTATGCTATAACTTCGCTAAACAGTTGTTGAATCGAATCTAATGTTATTCGAATAACAGTATTGATATATTACATCACAGTATTAGTCTATGCACGTTTATTTTTCAAGGTTTATTCCATTTATTCGCGGTCTTGAACCATTATATCGCTTCATACCAGATAGAACTAGCTCCTTTTGCAAATTATATGACTACATTTTGTTTTTTATGACAAGGTATCTCATTATAATTTCTAGTTTTTTGTTTATTTATTCAGATTTCTTCTATAAAAAAAAAACAGTGGATTTCTTTGGGGGAACTTTGTCGATATCAAAGCATCGAGAATATTTGTAAAAATGAGATGAATACGGATAAGTATTTATTCAAATCTCTAGATAAAGGAATGTTTTAAATTAATTAGAAGGAAGTTTGGCAACTTTTTCGATGATCAAAATTTCAAGCTATCAACATCACGTGGATGTATGAATCTAGTTATTCCTTAACAGTCATGTTATTAAGTTCAAAAAAACTACTTTTAATGATATTGCTATTGGTTTTCCAGTTTTATATGCTCATGATAAAAACGTAGAAAATCATTTGATTATCATTAAGGATTACAAATAATTTGATGACCACAAAAATATGGATATTAGTGAAATAACCAACCAGTTATTGCATCTTGACGTTACGTTAAAATGATCTATTGTTAAGTGTCGGCTAATTTCTTTTATTTAGTGATCAATAAAACTTCAACAGTGTGACAGATCTTCAAACTAAGTCTATAAATTTGCTAATAAACAGAGTATTTTACTGAATAATAAGCCTCACGTTAAATAAGTGATTGCTGCTTTACAAGAAAGATCCTTGTCGGTCTCTCAAAAAATTTTTAGCTTGTGAGAAAAAGATATAAATATTGGACCAGATTTGATCTAAACTTATTATTAAATCTATCTTGCCACCGAATTCGCTAAACGTAAATTAATTGAATTCTAGTTAAAATAAGGTTGGTCTTTATGGCTACAATCTCAAATAAAGTTCTGTATGTGGATTTTTATTGTATGCATTAAATACACTCGGTTCCATTCATCGATTTTTATTGATTCGTCAATTATAAAATCCTATCTAGAGCAAGGAAAGTAAAGGAATTTCAGTCATTTTTGACAGATTTCAGATCGTGATTTTCAATAAATACTATATCAACTAAAATCGATTAATATTGACTGTTTGACAAGGCAAGGATATCTCGTTTTGAGAAATGAACATACTATTTAATGACCTGAAAGTTTTCTCATCTCAAGCTTTGCGTTTCATCAAAATTAATTATAAACTATTACTTTATTAATTATCTCAAATTAATAATCAACGATCGGAGATTATTCAAAATTCAAATAGAGTTTAAATAGATTATTGGTATTCGGTAAATGAAGTTTATTTGAATAACAGGAAAACGTTTTGGAACTAAGATTCTGAATTATTAAGAGAGATTAATTGGAGTATTTTGAAATGATTTACAAAATTAGGGAAGAAATAGATGGAAGAGGAAGCAGAAATTAATTGGAAAAAATCATTAACACATGGAGTTAAAGTCACATTGAATGGAAAACTGCTCAACTTTAAGGAATTCCTTGATGTCTACAAGTCTCTCAAAAATGTATGTATCTTCAATAATTTTTTTTTCATTATCTCAGGAGTTGGAAACTATCAAAGAAGAAAACGAAAAACTGAAATCAGAGATCCGTTATTTAATGTCCTTCAAAACCCTTCACTCAGAAACAGAACCGGTAAACATTTTATCAATTAATTTCATAAAATAGAGTCTATTTTTTAAATTAGCTTTAAATCAATCATTTTAACCAGAGCTCTCAGAATCTAATGATCCATCAAGCTTATCAAATCGTTCAGATCTTCCATGCCAAACATTTTATCTGTGCTTCCTAACAAAAATGAAAGTCTGAGATCATCTTGATCCAGCTTTAAATTTACCAGAAATTTTATTTAACAACAGACTATTTATAAGGTGCACGCTATCTGCCTTTATAAAGAAGTTAATACAGATGGTTTGGGCATGCTCATTAGAACACAGTAGCTTTGTTCTGTGACAATTAGTTGAACTAAATACAATTATGAGCTGTTTGATAGTTTTTCACGAATTAAGCTCTAATATATCTGTTAATCATGTGTCACTTTATTGCTTGAAACAAAATTATTACCATGTGATTAGTAGACGTACTATTTCTGGCCAACTCTTAAAAATGTGCCCTTGTTATTTCAAATTCTTACTATGTTATTTTACAACAAAATAACTCGTACATGATCAAAAAGTTTCTTTAAATTATGCGTTGTGCTTTATCTTTTAAGAGCATAAAATAATGGCGCTACACATTTAAGATTTGAAATTAAGGATAAAATCTTAGAATAAAATATAAATAGATAATAATCGACAAACTAGAGTTTTATGACGCATCACTAATAAATAAAAATTCGAAGTTATTTTATCATAACACATTAATATCAGTGAATTATATGATATGTGCTGGGCCGACTTCCACGTGAATATCTGTTTTACGACAAATTAGAGTTAAATCAATGAGACTTCAGCTCATGTGTGTTCAGACAATATCACAAAACGTGGAAAAGGTTGGAAGATATAATTTTTTATAAAGTGGATGGGCCTAAGGCACTGTTATCCAACCCATTATGAACTATTCAACAAACTGAAAAAAGGATCCATATTCCCCGAGATAATATTAGATAATTTATTGAGAAAAATATAATTACAAAACTGGAATGAGTGTTTTTGATATTCCTAACCGTATTCTTGTTGATTTCATTCAAATATTTTAGGTTGAGGATTAATAGAAAATTATTTAGATTAAACACTGATTTCGCACTCAGCATGTGGTTCTGAAAGTCAACAACAGATTATGTTCTAGAGTTGATTTCAAAGGGTTTAAAGTCAAATTAATTTATAAGATAATTAAGTTATGGGTAGATTTTGTTCAAAAACTAAAAGATTTTAACCCCGCAAAATCAAAAATTTAAGGATGGTTAAATCTAGCTCATGCATCCCCCTTGATTTAATATATCAGCTCATTTTCAACACAGTAGCCCCAAATATATTTCCTCTATTAATTAAAGCCCAAATACGGGACTTGTAGTCCAATTAAATAAATTTTTGTGTGTGAATAAATAGGCAGTGCAGATTTAAAGTAATATCTATATTGATATATTTTTATAACCCTTCAGTAAGTACATCTAAGACCTTCAGATAATTAAAAATACAAGAAGATGAAGAAATATATTACGTCACTGAAAGAATTAATGAATAGAATGAGATCCTACATAAATATTATTTAGACATTTCAGAGGCAAGTTAAAGAAACAAATCGACTTGTTAAAATAATACAAAAAGGAGAATGTTTTGAATTTATTATATTGTTAAAAACCCTATACATGTTTTGATGCCAAATATCTGCTTTTTAGCTCCGTGAGTTCATCTGTAATTAAAATCAAACATGCCTTAAATCTTTTTATTTGAAAAATTACTTTACATATATTCTACAATGTGAGGTTATTAAAATATAAATATTGTATTACTGAATATTAAATCGTCAAACAGAGCTTCCGTGAATTAGTGTTGATCAGAGATACCATGGTATGGCGATTGTTATTATGCATATGTGGACAATAATTAATACCGAATAATTTTTTTAATCTACGATGAGTACAAGATTTTTTAAAATATTTTGAATTTGTCATCTTTTATCATCAAACCGATTTTAATGGAGGGGATTTTTTTTAATATCTTACATTGATTATCAAGCAGTGGATCTACTTTAGTAGAAAAAACAGTACTGTGAGTATAATCAACCTAATTACGCCGAATCGGTTGAGGCCATATAACCGAATCAATGCCTCCATACTTCTAAATAAAAGCAATAAATTTACCTAGGTTCATCTTTAGAGGTAAAGATATAAAACAGAACTGAAATAAACAATTCCGGACCATATGTATAAAGTTTTCATTGTTTTTTTTATCCGTAATCGATATCTGCAAATCATAGTTCAGTATTTCGATAACAGCCATGAGAAGGATGGCGATTAATGAACCATATAATTCCACACATCGAGAGATTCGATGTTTTATTTAGGTGCGATGACTAAAAGGAGGGAAATATTTGATTTTCTATGGTCAATCTGTTATTTTTAAATACTAAAAGCTCAAGTGATCTAATGTAGTGGATATTTTAGAAAGATCACTACTGTCAGAAGAATTGACTTGATATAAACGTTTTGAGTTCATCCCAAATTAATTTAAGAAAACAGGTTTTATTTATAATCCTAAATTGATCAATCATCATAAGTAGTTGCCGTCGTACGAATTCGAAGCTGAGGGAGGGGACGATGCCGGGAAACGATACGCCATCAGTGCAGAACCTCCGAATGAAGATGACATTTTTGATTCGGACGTAGAATCCTACCCCAAAACGAAAGAGTAAAGTTTGTTTTAGACTCGAGGGAAAGGGAAATGATTATCAAAGCAATACTAAACAACGATATACTGAAGAGAATCGAAGCCAATCAAATCCAACAACTTGTCAACAAAATGATTCCTATCAATTTCAAACAGGACACCTACATTATCAAAGAGAACGATATCGGGGACTGTCTATACGTGATCGAAGGTGAATTGCTTATCACGCAGATGGCATGGTGAATATCTACAAAGAAAACAAGTTGATAACTCCAGAACCGCTTGCACCTGGCACGTTGTTCGGAGAATTGGCTCTTTTGTACAACTGTAGAAGAACAGCAACTGTTGTTGGTAAATTATAAAGTAAAAACAGCGATTACTGATATGAAATTATGGTATTTACAGCGAAAAGACTTCCAAATGATTATGAAGATGAATATAAAGAAAATACGAGCTAATATTTTCAAGTTCCTTAAATTGTGAGATCAAGTAATTATAGAATAAATATCTTTTCAAAAATGAGTGAAGATAACTTGCTGAAGATCGTGGATACCGTGGAACAAGTACTGAAACTTTTATCAAGAAATGTTTTCTTAAAGACACCTGGATAATCAAGGAGAGAGACGAGGGTCAAACTTTTTACATTATTCTTTCGGGACAAGTTAGGAGATGCTAAACAGGTCAAAATTTTAAAAGTTGATGAAATCGAGAACGTTAATAAGGAAGTGAGGATACTGACAAACGGCGATTTTTTTGGTGAAAAGGCTTTGTTAAGGTATTTAAAGATCCAAACAGCGATAACTCTGAGCGAACTGCAAGCGTATTGGCCCTGACGGATGTGACCTGTTACACGATCGATCGAGAGTTGGATTTTATTTGAAACAGAGCGTTTTTGAGATGCGTAGGTGATTTGGCAGAAAGGTCCTATGATGACGATCTGAAGATAAACGTTTCGTATGACCAATATTAATTTAGACAGGAAAAAATGTCAACGCCTCGTTCATCACCAATTTACCAAAAACTCGAGCTGTGTAGATTGAAGGTGGTGATGACGCTAGGAAAAGGCGGGTTTGGGCAGGTTGATCTCGTCCAATCTGTTGATAACAACGAGCGGTTTTATGCTTTGAAAACCATGTCGAAAAAGTACATTGTCACGATGCACCAGCAGCAACACGTGCTGGAGGAAAAATCGATTTTGATGAACATAAACTGCTCGTTCATAGTCAAGTTTTGCGGTTTTAATCAAGACTATATCAAACATTTAAAGACGCCACGTGTGTCTATTTGCTTCTGGAAGCTTGTCTCGGGGGAGAAATCTTTTCACTCATGCATCGAGTGTAGGTGTAACTCGTTTTCAGGGGCAAATTTGAGACCCATACTGCGCGCTTTTTCATTGCGGGTGTTGTACACGCCTTTGATTATCTGCACTCCAATAAGATCATTTACCGCGACCTTAAGGTGAGAAATGTGGGTTAATCAGCCCGAAAACATGGTGATGAGTTCGAATGGTTACGTGAAATTAGTAGAGAATCATTTAAATAGGTCGATTTCGGATTCGCCAAAATTTTGAACCAAGGAGAAAAAACTTGGACATTTTGTGGCACGCCCGAATATGTATCGCCAGAAATAATATTAAGCAAGGTAATAATTTTGTCATGTAGGGACATGATAGAGCCACGGATTATTGGTCGTTGGGAATTCTAGTTTACGAATTGCACCAAGGAGAGTATCAACTTTTTATATCAGGGCACCTTTTAAGCCCGATAACGATAATTTATCCACATATCAGCAAATTCTAAAGGGTTTAGAATCACTTAAACTGCCAAAAACTTTACCTAAAGGAGCACAGGATCTCATCAAAAAATTGCTCAAAGAGAATCCGACATCCCGATTGGGTTATCAGAAAAACGGTGTCAAGGATATTAAAAAGCACAAATTTTTTGATGGTTTCGAATGGGACTCATTTATAAGGCAGAAATTGAAGCCACCTATGATACCCAAAGTAACATAATTTAATAATCATTTGCCTTTCAATTTGGAAACCATAAAATCGAGAAAACATAGAATAACCCCCATGCCAGAATTTGACGAAGAAAATTCCGGTTGGGACGCGAATTTTTAGATAAATACATTTTGTGATAAGTAATTTAGTCATTAAATCACTTTTTTATCCGTCGACCGTGGTCTAAAGTGTCGATAACGAATTTCATCTTCGATGCGCCTCATCAAATTAAGCTGGTGGGTCGCTAGGGGCTCAGTGTGTAAATATTTCCACTTACTGTCGCCATATGTCATAACTCCTGTTATAGCTCTGTATAAAAGTATACAAATCATATTTGTTGTGAAAGCAATAGACCGTTAATATCGAGGAAATTATGCCGACAAAATGTCATCAAACTCAGTGCGTTCATGGCTTGATTGTTTCAATCCTCAACTTATATTCTGGGATTTGAGCCCTATCAATAAATATAATATTTCACCTCGTCTCTATAAATATCTTTATTATCCAAAGTTATCCCTATCCATTCACTACGATATGACTTCAAGAGCTTGAAGAAGACATTACCACCTAAGTATTAGAAGAATTCGACACTGGTTTCTCTATGATATCATTCAATTAATCAGGGGTAAACCATAATTTTGTCTCAGCCGTTTGGATTGACATCTTACAGGGTTTTGAATTCTATTTCGTTTGTGTCAATTTCAATTTCGTCTTTGAAAACTTCAATTTAGTCCACTCATAATTTCATTTAGTGTTGACTTTTATGATTACAATTTCATTTTACCACGGCCTTAACTAATCTTTGGGTTGGAAAAGGGGTAAAGTTGCTGATTTTAAGAAAACCTTCATCTGTTGAATTTGGGGTTGGGACTTGGAAACACATTTTTTGACATGGAATTTTTTTATAACTTAGAGC
>JWZT01000332.1:161884-202090 GCA_000827895.1 Thelohanellus kitauei
GGGGGGGGTGAGGGTGGCAAGTCGACTACGCTATTTCGAAGTTGCGTGTTACGCATCAACAAGGGCTTAATTTTTGTGATTAATAAATTTCCCGCCAAAATTACAGCAGCCCCCACATACTCTAAGTTAAAAACAAATTCAATGTCAAAAAATGTGTGTTACCAAGGCCCAACCCCGAATTCAACAGATGATGGCTTTCTTAAAATCTGCAACTTTACCCTTTTTCCAACCCAAAAGCTTAATTATGGCCGTGGTAAAATGAAATTATGATCCTAAAAGTCAAAACTAAATGAAATTATAAGAGGACTAAATTGAAGTTTTCAAAAACGAAATAGAAGTTAAAACCCTGTATCATGAAGCTTTTGTGAACTCGGCCCAAATAAAGTAGTTCGAACCCATAGGTTTTGAGATTCGCTTGAGCCAGGTATGCGTATTTCAATAACAATAATTCACACAAGCAGAAGCTGATAGACTTTGTACGACGTTGACTGGTTTTACCCTGTTTAAATGTGAGGTAAATTTTCATTTGGAAACAGAAAAATATGAACCATCTTTTATTATAGAACTTTGAATTTTATGAATCTATTCGTTTCAAAGAAAAAATGACAGAAAACCCTCACCTCTAGCCATAAGTGGCATTTAGGTGAAAAAAAGTAGGACACAGAAATGGCACACTTAGGACATAATTTGCAAGTTCAAACATTAAAAGATGTGAATGTTCAGATATAACTGATCATTCTTTTTTTAAAGAAAATCAATGGCTTGATGTTTTAAACCGGCATCAAGATTCTTGGATGTTGATGATTTTGAAGTCGACAAAAAATCACCCGCCCTGTTACATTTCACAAACAAAATTAGTAGTTTTAGTCATTATAATAACCAACGAGGCAAAAACCACTCGGAAAACGATCATTACAATTAGTCTTATACTTCATGATGTAATAGAATTTAACGTCATCTGCGCGTGCGCTTACTACAAAATGCAACCTGGTGGCTATCAGACTAGAGCCTTCAGAAAGGGCCGGGGTCCTTATAATAGCAGCCATAGGAGAAATAGTAACATGATAGACCGGGGTTCAACTAATTTCGTGCGTCCAACTCTTGAAAGTCAGAAGTGGGTTAATTTTAGGTGTGAGAATTCCACCACGCTTCAGGCTTGGAAATCGAGCCATGACTGCAATGAAAACCAAGGATCGTGTTGATCTAAAAATACAGATTCGCAAGAGAAGTGAACTCTTCAAGCGTGATCAAAGCCCTGACATTTCTATTGATAGACGAGAAGACCGTTTAAGACAACCCCAGAGACATGATAACCGTCTAAGAAAACATGATAGAGTTGATGATCGTTTCAGGCTTATGGATAGACGCGATCACAGTCCAAGACACGTTTATACCAATAGGGATTCGACGTCTTCAAATTCTAATAAGAAAATTATCATTGGAAATCTTCACAATGATGTAACGTTGCGAGACATTCAGGTGAGTTAAATATAAAATCAGGACCTGTTTTCCAGCGTGAGCAGAGATTTTACCGCCAATCGATTGCATCCTGGGACCATTATGATAACGTTTCGCACCTCTTCGGACGCCAGTCGAGCTATGCATAAGTACAATGGTCGATATCTGGAAGGTCAAAGAATGATAATAAATCTTATCCAGTAGGACTTGTTTATATTTTTGTTTTGAAGCAACCTTAACCGTTGTTGTTCCTCATTTTGCCAACACTGCCTTTCAGATACAGTGTTTATTCTGGTTTAACATAATGCTAAGTTAACTAATAGATCCAGCTCCATAAACTTAGCTACATTCGCTTACTCTGCAAAGATAGTTATTTTCAAATGTAAACGCATGTATGAGTATTTAAAACCTGTCACGTCTAACACTAGCTAACGATGTTCTTGCATGCATCTTCAAACTGCGTAATAGTATAGATAAGCTTTAGGTATTACTGAATTGAGTATTAATTGGTCATTCTCTTAACTTTCACTTATATACGAAAGTATTCAACTTGCCGTGAGGTTTGAATACACGAATTGTTCCTGTTCTAGCTCATGTATGGTAATATATTTTGTAAGTCTTTTTTTCGAAAATATCATGGATATTTTATTAAAGGTTCGTTCATACATTTATTTTGTCTCAGGAAAGTGTATCTATCATAGAGGTTATATTCAATCTGCTGCAGAACGCCTTTTACAGTCCCACGGAATGACTGACCGTCGATAAATAAATAATCAATGGATAAAATATGCATCAAAACAACTTCAAATGTTCGCCAGTATATTTTTCCAACACTTAGATCCGTTTTTTATATGAATAGACCTTATTAAATCGATACGTCAACCATTAGTTTTGTACTTTGAAAGATGACCGGAAGAGTTAAAATTTAAATGTGGGTTTTATGAGCGTTTTTAACGATTAAGATATGCTGAGGGTGAAGAACAACGAGATTCATTCTCAGTAAGAATGATAAAGCTATTTAAATGTTTTCTGATCGAAAAATTAAAAGGATTTAAAGAGAGAAACATATCGAAGTGTATCTAAAATGGACAAGTAAAATGTCTATTAAGTTGACTTTGTTAAATTTCTTTCGCATGATGTTGATTTAACACAAACTGTATTGTGATATGGTAAACAGCTGTCAGGAGGTTTTTGATTCTTTGAATGAATAATAGACACGCGAACAATTTTGAAGCCTACCTTCCTATGTTTCCAAACAAAACCTTCATATGTCGCTTTTTTTAGAATAGGACTATCGACATATTTGATTTTTATAAAATAATTTCATTTGGTTCCTACTTCAATGAGCGTGGATGATATTCCTTGTTTCAGAAATTTTAAGGTACATATTTTGGTTTTTCGTGTATTTCATGTGAAATCTTACAATCATTTTGCACATTTGGTTGAGCGGTTCTAAATTGGGACCAACATATTTCAACGAAAATTAATATAACTACATTTGGTATATTTTATGATTTCGTGTATTTAAAAATCTACAATTCATCAAAATCAGCCAAAAAAGTTGTATGCGACACTAAATAACATTGAACTTACCTTATAGATGTATCAATAACCAATGTCGTCTATTTCCTCTGACAGGGGAAGTTGTCTGGACCAAATGAAATAATAAACGAATGAAATTAGTTTATAAAAACCAATGATATTGATCCTATACCAAACTATATCCACTATCAGGATCAAATTAAGAATAGAGTGAAATTAGTTAACAAAAATCAGCGAGCTCTCATACTTAAGATTGGTCAATGTTTCACAATTGTTATGCGAAAAATAGATATTCCTAGCAGAATTATTTTACCGACCAAAGTGATACCTGATACGATAATTCTTTTCCAAACTGGCGAGATAAATATCCATTATTCAGGTCATCACTTATCTTAGTCTTGAGAGAGTTCCGATACCGAGTAGTATGGTTAAAAATGAACCATGAGCTGATAAGTCGACTAAGGCCATAACGCACGCGTATACTTTATGGCATCGAACAGCCAGGTTACCCACTTCTAATAATACATAGAAAAGCTTCAAGACAAGAACAGAAATCGAAAAGGATGAATTCATTCAAACCACGTTTTACTCAACTCGGAGGGACAAGACGCCAAAATTTTTAAGAGAAATTAACACTAATCCTCCTGAACAGGTAAAATCAGCATCCGTATACAATATCGAAAATGAAGAAGATAACTCGATATATTACGACGAAGAATCATTAGGACCGCAGAATACCAGGACTTCCAATTGGATTAAACGATTAGAGTCTATGAGACTGAAGATAATGAATGATCAGACTTAGTTTTTTAACACGTAGATCTAATCATCAACTTAGCTTTGATTTTCTCGTTATTGACCACGTTTTGCAAAAAAAATTTTTTCTTTGAAGACAATTATTTAAATAAAATATCGTACCTAGTCCAAATGCGGCTGGATGGCCATTCGCCAGCTAGATGAATCATATAGTTAATGACTTTTTAAAGTTGTCATGAAAAAGTGAATTATTCATTATTTTAGGTAGGTGTAATTTTTCTTGTCGATCAGGGAGATAAGTAACACATTATCACAAACCTGTGTTAGATATTCTTGTATGATTCTAATAATTGACCTATAATCTGTTCGGTAACATCATTAAATTTATTTTGTATTAGTGAATATTAATGAGTCAGTAATGGTTGAATGGGTTAATCTCCTTTAGATTAATTTTGCTGGAATCATACCCTTATGGAGGTTCCCGATAATAGGCCATCAATCGGTTTTACCATTTTAAAGATTAGAAAAATATCTCGCGCAGCCAACTATTTAAGTCTGGTCACAAACTATTATTGAAGATTTTATGGTGTTGAACGAGTTCACCTCAACATGTGGTTTTTAAGCTGTGAAAGTGAGCTAAACACCATGATCTTTATGAGATCTAGATTATCTGCAATTAACTCACAAGATTAATCATACATATGATCATGAACCCATACGAAATATTCTATATAACCAATCACGATGATGTGCCCATATAGAAAAACAATAAGTTTAAGTATCGTATGTTATGCGTGACCATTTCTTTACGTATCATCAAATTATTCGGATAGTTTCGTTTGTGCAAAGGTTATATTTTCATCCCACTTAAGCTTGAATGGGTACAAAAAAGAGGTGGCCAACACTGTCTGACGTCAAACCGGGCGACAAACTTTTGGCGCAATCCACAGATCGCAAGTTTCTCGATGCAACTCTGGTTGATAAGCAAGGTGAATTTTACAGTGTACAGTTCGAAGACGGCAGAGTCGAAAGAGTGAGGGGAACCAAATTACGCTTATTATCACAACCTTACCACGTTTCTCCTAGTATGGGACATAAAGTCTCTAAACCTAGTATAAATAAAACAGCAAGAACACAAACAATTCAAAGCTATTTACATCAGGGTCAAGTTGATCCACTTAGTGAGTATTATGGTGATGATACCGTGTATCCTGAAGATGAAGGGAGCAGCGATACTATATACCAATCCTCGCAACTTAAAAGGAGTCGTAGAGTATGCAATCCAAGTGAAACATCAGACACTGAAAATGATATCGAAGCTCACGAGCCATTTACTATCAAAGATATAGTCGCTGATATCCATGATTTCCAATTCTACACTCGGGATACTATAATTAACGCAAGAAAACCATCGAGTAGAAACAAAGCATTTGAAAGTCGAGAATCGATACTTGATATGACAGATATTACGCTGCATGATCCATATACTGCTCCACTCGATGAAGGTGCATTGGCTAACAGTGATACAATTTTTAAGAATAACAACACACGACAGGAAACAGTTGAATTGAAAATGTATAATAATGTTGATTGCGCTTGTGGCTACACTGAAATTGGATGCAACACCGTTTTCTGCTCAATATGTTCCAAATTTCAGCACATTTTCTGCTTAGGGGTTGTGGATCAACCTTATTTGTGCTACAGATGTCTTAAAGGATCTTACTCTGACAATGTGCTGTTCTACAATCAATACATGTCAAAGCACGGAATGTTTCCAGACAAGAAACTTAACACTATTTGTAAAATTACCCCTCAAAAGGCAAAGGTTTTTCGAACGGTGAACATGTTATGCGAATCACAATCAACGGTGTTAACCGAAACAGAAATCTTAGGTAATCCTTGATTAGATTTAGAATTAGAAAATAGCGCACATCGATTATTTACCCATGTAATGGATTATCCTGTTGACTTCGTGGAAGCGTAGGCATTAAATTTTTGTATTTTTACTTAAACCGCATTGTAGTTATCGCATGAAATAATCAAGCATTAAACGAACTGCATAATACCTTGAATACATTTGCAGTAAGTAGTCCTTTCAACCGTCAAAAATTGTCGATCTTCACCTGCAACCATCCATGGTTATGTATCTTGATAAAGATTGTTAAAGAATTGTTTACCCCATTTAAACAATTTTGATTGGTTGAAAAAGCGTTTTTTTTAATTGCACAGCATACACATTGAGCCACTCATGTTACACATCGTCCATCGGGTGATTTTATATCCAGTACATTCCGTACAATTGGAGTGAGAGATATGAATCATTTTACATCCTGCAAGACCGAGGTTGATCAGTTGGCAGAGACGCAATCATAAGAATAAACGCTTCGTTAGTATTTGTGATTGATAGCTGCAGGAAGCATTAAAACTAATCGATATATTGTGAAATATTGCATACAATTTGGTAGAATCATAGGGTTGTGTATTTTTACCTAAGTAGATCATCATTGAGCGCTAAATTTGGTAAATTGTATCATAAGTGTGAATTTTCTTACCAATCATATTCTACGACTTGTCAGGAATTTCCAAACAAAATAAATGAAGCCTCTACAATCCAACTATATTTTTTGACCTTTAGAATTCACGTGTAGACGTTCAAGCTACTGAAAACCAGTTTGGATGTTTTCTAAATGGTAATGGAAGACGTACACAGTGAAAGATAACTTTTTAATGTTGCAATGCTTTTTGAATGATAAAATGGAATCGAATACCAATGGATATGTCGATGGAAGTTTGGCTTAATCTCTTGGAATTGAATAGATGATGTTGAGGAACACTAAATGATCAATTGTTTGCAACTGTTTTTTTATTCACTTCAGGTTGTTGAAATATCTACATTTAAGGCTTGATAAAACGCTATCCTTGTGTCTGAATGGTTAAGATCAAATAACATTATAAAGCAAGCCCTTTTGTGTTTTCAACCTGAAACACAAAAAGAAACCCGTGTTTGATACTCACCAATTAGATCATTTGAAAAAACGAATCGAAGACGATTGACATTTGCTCATTTCTATCTTGTTTTAAACTGAATGTGTCTAGAATACGTTTATTTCTACCTCATTTATATTTATACACTGGAATTATTTGATATTTTGAGGGAACTCAAACTGTTCTGGATGAAAAAAACCTCTGAAAATTGACACAATCTTTTGTAGAAATTTAAAATGAAAACCATAGAATCTGAATATGGGCGAGTTGATGATTTCATGATTAGACATGTTTGGTTCAGAAATGATCGAATGACTAATTTATATCAAACGATTATCATTAGATATTATTGTATGACCTAGGTTGGTGTTTATAATCTTTCAAAATTTTGAAAATTTTACCAGTAATGGATTTTAATAGAGTTGGGAAGTCTTTTCCATCTCTATTTTATGAATATTTGCCTTTCGAAATCAGTGAAAAATTCAGTATTTTCTAAATTCTAACTCATGGTCGTTTACTATCCTTGGAATCAATATTCATGTTTCTACTATACCATGGAAATGAAGTTAGCCGCCCTAGGGATTTATAAATTTACTCCATAAAAGTTAATACAGTGTAATTGTTTGACTTTTCGTGGTACAAATAATCAAAAATATTCTTATTGGTCTGATTTGAAAGTCAATGTTGATTCTTGGGGAAATATACGACAAGGTCGACATAAATATTGATTTTGTTTCAGTTTCCCAACCGAATCCGACCACATCATTAAATTATTAGTGTTTTTGACAAATTGGTAGCAAATTCTCGGCTTTCAAACGATTGATTGAAGAGATACAATGCAGAAATTTCCATTAAGATTATATTTCTATCATTATTAAGGGAATACATAGGTAAAGACTTGCGATGGAGTTTCGTTCTCGAGCATAAATATCATCAAACCAAGTTCATGTTCTATAATTCATAAGGTGTTCATACTCTCACTAGATCGATTATCAACATATCTTGCCACAAATTATGTGACGAATAAAAAGATTTTTAACAGAATGATTACTTTTTTGTTTAAAAATCATTACAAAAAATAGGATGAAAATCGACCTGACTGATAGGAATGAAAATTTCTTAACTAGAGATTTTCTCAAATTTCCATCGAGGAGCAAGACTTTTTTAGTAATTTGAAGCTTCATTCAGGTACATAAATCGAGAAAACCATGATGCTCATTTACCTTTTGAATATTTAACAAATTTTATTTCAAGTATAACTCACAGAGACAACGGTTCACCCATTAAAATCCAATCGACCAATTCTTGTCCATATTAAGAATCGTTTGTCATCGAACTCTGATGAGATTTTAACCTTATCCTTGTAAAGTCAACTCCGGTTAAGTGCACAGCCTCGGGACCGACAAAAAAGTGCACTTAACTGAAGTGTGCAGATATCCCGAGTAAATATACATATCCACATGGAAACGGGACCAACACTTTGTGTGCAGTTAACCTGAGTGTGCGCTTAACCGGTGCGCATTTAACCGGAGTTGGATATATACCTCAACTGCTTAAACATGCTATAAAACGATTACTTTTAAATTTTGAACAGTTGCTTTATGTCAAGTGTATGCCATGAAAATTAATGATTTCTAGATATGTTTTGAATTTTACAGCGCTTAGATTATTAATTACACACCTAGCGAGGGCGATGATGATAAGAAAGAACATCATCCGTTTTTTCTCTTGGATTCTTTTCACCTCCTTTATATTTTGACGATTTCATGTTCGGAAAAATTCTGATAATTTTTAGGTTGTGATAATCGGGCAAAAATTAGTTGAGAAAATAGATTGAATGATATTGTTTCAGAATTTTTATCCATTATTAATTGATGTTTCGGAGATATTTTTGATGAATTTAGTCAAAATAAGCTGTAAAACATGGCGTTTTCATCATTTGGCTGTTAAAGTAGAAAGGGGCCATTTTAGTAATTAACCTGCTTTCCTTTGATATCTTGAAGCTAAGCTGTACCCGTGTAGGTGTATTTTAAGAGAGTTATCAAAATCGTTAAAACAGAAAATTCTAAAATAATTTCGAGAATAACAATATTGTGTTGGAACGTTGTCCCAGGTTCTGATTTTTAAGAGATAAATCTCCTAATGAATAATCTATAAATCCCTTGGCTATACAATATCGTTGAACCTTCATCATCGATGCAAAAAGTGCAAATAACAGGAAGCTTTGTAATAATTCCGATATAAATTAAAAAACCAAATGTCTGTGTAAATTTGCGTCTGATTCCACAGTAAATCTTAGGAAGCAATCTAATCACTGAACTTCTAAAATTTAGATTGGCAATCTCCGGCCCGCGGGCCTGATCCGGCCCTTATCCGTTCTTAATCCGGCCCTCATCCGTTTCAGTTTATATAGTTAATATGAGGCGAGAATTGAATAAGAATGTCACAAAATAAAACATATATTTCTTTTAATTACATCCCTAGCATTTCAACTGTTTAAAACAAGCATGAGAAGCTCCAAGACATCATCTTATTTAATCCGGCCCTAGTGTGATTATGTTTAATTAGTCAGATTTATGGTGGAAAAAATATTTTTTTTGAGATATAGAACAGATGATCAGCCCATCGCCACTTCTGGCAATAATATACAAATGCATTTTTAAAATTAATTACATTGCAATTAATTAATTGACTAAGCATGCTCTAATCTCTAAAGTCTGATTCCATCAAATGCTTAAAATTTTAGTTAATAAAGTAGAATCTCGTTGTGAGGGTTCACCTAAAATTCTTTTGGTTTGTACAGGCGCAGTAGAATATTTAACATTTTGAAATAAAATTTGACAAATGTCTCGGGATTTTTCAATCGGAAGAAAAGTGGATGCAGAGAACAGACAATTTCAAGACAAATGGACCAAGAATTATTATTTCGTCATGAATAAAGGATTTCCTATGTGTCTTCTATGCTACGAATCTTTATCCGTAGTAAAAGAATATAATATGAAGAGACATTTTACCTGTAAACACGGGGATAGGAAGAATTTTGATGAAAAACAGATAAACGATAAAATAGACACACTGAAAAATAATTTCGATAATCGTAAAGAAATTATAAATAAAGCCAAAATACAGAATTATAAAAGAGTAAAATCTAGTTTTCTGGTAAGTGAAAAAATTGCGAAGCATTCGAAATCATTTAAAGAAGGAGAATTTATCAAAGAATGCTTACTGGATATTTCCAATGTAATATGCCCCGAGTATAAAAACGATTATGAAAGTATTTGTTTGTCGAGACGTACTGTTGTTCGACGGATAAATATGATGGCTTGCGATATCAAAAAAACTTTAAAAGAACAAATAAGTAGATTAAAATCATTTTCAATTGCTCTGGATGAAAGTATTGATGCCAGCGATACAGCACAACTCGCAGTATTTCTTAGAGGAGTTGATATAAATTTTAACATCATTGAAGAATTATTGGCACTTCACTCTTTTAGAGGAACAACTACAGGAGAGGATATATTTGAAGCAATCAACTCAATCTTCGAGAAATATGGGCTTAAATGGAGTTCACTGTCTGGCATATGCACTGATGGGGCACCTTCAATGGTTGGTGTCAAAAAGGGTTTTATTGGAGTAGTAAGCCAAAAGGCCATAGATCTACAAATTGTGTCAGAGAATTTGACGAACTTTCACTGTATTATCCATCAACAAAGCCTCTGCGCGAAGTCACTAAAATTTAAGAATGTGATGGAAGTAGTAGTGGGCTGTATTAACTTCATCAAATCGCGTGCACTTAATCACCGTCAATTTAAGGAGTATTTGGAGGATATATTTTCTGAATATGAGGACGTATCTTACTATACTGAAGTGAGGTGGTTGAGCAAAGGAAAAATGCTCAAGCGCTTTTACGATTTGAGGCAAGAAATCGCTGATTTTTTAGACATCAAAGGATACAAAACTAAAGAGATAAAAAATGCTGATTGGTTGAACGATTTAGCATTCCTTGTTGATGTGACAGGTTACCTCAATGAACTAAACATCAAATTGCAAAAACAAGGACAGTTAGTTCATCAACTCCATGGGCATGTCAAAGCATTCACAAACAAACTTAGATTGCTGGAAAGGCAGATTAGAGCTAAAAATTGCTTCCATTTCCCAACCCTGGCAACTCACACAAACATCCCATTTGATTGCTATGGCGATGAATTGAAATCACATTTAATCGTTATATTCATCCGGCCCGCGTTTTTAATCCAGAAGGACTTAAGTGGCCCTAATATGCTTAACCGTGCCCACCTCTGTTCTAAATCATGGTATTTAAAAATAATTCTCAGATTTAGGTCTGCGAAATGATCATTCGTGGATGACGGTATTAAATAAAGTCGAGATAATTTTTAGTTTGCTTCATGCAATGACAAGTATGTACATTTTAAGGCACGGTCTTGTTTTTTAGGCGTTCGAAAATCCTTGAGTTCAATTCTAAACACCTCGAGATTGACGTCCATCTATAACGAGTATCGTTCGTTCTAATGTTAGCTCATTATCAACTTGTTACCCTTTTGTCAAAATAACATAAATACCGTCCCAAAATCATCAATTTATATCACGTTTGAATTTTAATATTTCTGAATCCATTCTACCATCTGGAATTTAATTCCTTTGAAAAACCTTTTTGAACTTAGCCATTTACTCTGACGTTCAATTTTTTCTAAAACCCCTAATTTTGTGAATTCTCAGTAATGACCTGCCAGGAAGACTAATGCTTCGATTTTGAATGCGTAGAGGGGATTAGTTGGATAGTTTGTAATGAGTTTATATTTCACACAATTGCTATATTTTTGAAGTTAAAAAGCATAACTGGTTACTTGTTGTCGAAATGACCCATAGGTGTTAACCATTAAAAACAATAAGGAATAACCTCTGATATGGTAAGCGATCATCAGCTAGATAATATTTTTTTGTAGGAAAGAGAGTTGATTCCGGTAATAATACAAGCCCGGTTTGCCTCATGTAAGAACGCTTTAGTTAATTAAGTGTAGGAAATACAAGTAATTTTAGCACGAAAACAACGTTATCTGAGCCCAGTTTTTTTCTAATTTCTGAGGGGAAATGTAACTGTATTGGCATTTGTTGTCTTTAAATGACTTTCAGTAACTAATTTTGAATAAAAATTTAATAAATTTGACCTGTCCACTGAACTTCAGATATAAATGTATTCAAAAATGTTCATTACTTCATCGATAAATTTTTCAAAGAAATATATTTAATTACAATTAGGACGTTTCAAATTTTGTATCCCGTCAAACTCTTAATCAGTCACTTATATTACACCATTTCCCGAGCAAATGTACCTTTCGGCATTTTGAATGAGCCAATAGGTATATTTTCTCTGGAAATGGTGTATTAAATATTTTTACCGACAAATACTTGATTGGTTTGTTCGCAGTTTTTGACAAGTGTTTTGGAACTATAATAAGGGTTTGTGTCCAAGAATCTGATCCTCGTCTCAGGGAAGGATATATTTATCGGCATGTTTCTGACTTCGGTTCGAGTAACACGTTGAACTACCGCAAAAAACAGGAGTTTTACATATCTTTATCAAATTGGAATGTAATTCAAAATAAATATATTACATGAGCAATCACCACTGAGGTTACAAACATTATCTAAAAAACAAACATGTACAGTGAGATCCACAACAGACAATAAATGAGATATATCTTCTTCTGTCACTTCGAATAAGACAAGTAGAAATAAAAAAAATTAATCAATCATAGTTTGAAAATCAGCCGCCCTTTTAGTTTGTTTAAAATCTTCGTTCATTTTCAGTAAATGCTGAGATAACAAAAATATATACTAACGCCCTGGCATGTTTTCTACTGTCGTTTCTCACCAAATAAAGGAAGTCTGCAACCACCACTTTTTCATTATTATGAAGAGCAGCAGCAGCTGATGTCTGATTAATGATTTTCTCACCATATCCACAACATAATCCTTAAGTATCGAATCTAACATTTTAACAGTCTCAGTGCAATGAGGAGTCTCATCTCCGAGCCCATACAGCATCACTCTAACTCAAAAATATTTCCATCCTACTATCTTTAGTAAAGTTGATGTCCTTTTCTTTTTTGCTACTTTTTTTGTCCTATATGATATATATTTTACATCAGTGTCATCCAAGATAGAATCCATCTCCGATCTTACTCGATTAACTCCGATTTTTGTTATTATTTGACCGAAGAATGGAAGCAGCCTGTTTCATCTTTAATTACTTTGTTAGATCCGTTAACTCCGCATCTTTAGGACAATATCATTTTGGCAGGCGGAAAATATCACACCCTTTTAAAGGATCTGCATACTAGGATCAACGCCTATACTCAGCGACCAGGAGGTTTCTACGATTATGAAAAAGAGATTTGGCTACATTCATGACTTGATGGAAAATATATATTGATTCTTAAGGCGTTTAATTTAAAAGGAGATATTTTTGTGGTTATCGTTGCATGAATACATTGATACACTTATCAAAGATGTATGTTTAAAAATAGGCAAACGGCTTCCCATGTTCATCGTATTGATTCTACGACTTAAAGATGAAAAACACTTTTTACATAATAATTATAACTGATAGAGTTCAATTAATAAAATTTATTTTGTACAGAACCATTCAAATCTGAAGGAAATGACTGCACGTTTTTATTTTATGAAACATCCGGTTTTTTCATTTTTGACAACAACGATACATATATTGTATCAACCGACGAATTTTCTGGAAATATATGTACTAAAAATGTGTTACATTGAATAAGAGAAGTTTTGTCATTTCCGAACGCTATTTGCTGGATGTTGATGAGTTTTTTCAAGGTTTGAGTTGCGGTCACAGACATTCTAATTCTTGTTACTCAACTTCAAAACGCGTTGATTACAAAAAATACAGCAGCCCTAATAATGTTGAATTGGTATGTACATCACCCATAAAATCAGAGACAGGTTTAATCGCAGTTTCAGTGAAAACTGTGATGTATATACGATTCTTGGTCTATTATTAGTTTCCTGGTAAAACGTCGGGTGATCATTTTTCATGCGTTTTAGAGAATATTGATCGATAATAGACGCAGAAATGATTATCTACTCATCAAACGTCAATATCCATTTTAATGCCAGATATTTACCAAAATAAGTGACTGGAATTAAACAGACGTTTTGAAATATAGAAGTCATACAATTGATAAATTTGGGTCAGTCTAAGCTTAAATGGTGGTCAGAAAATAAATTGATTGAATAAAATACAGGAGGATGTGGGTTGTTGGTCTAAAACGTGAATAAAATGATATAAAGCTCGTAATTAAGGGCTGTGAATATGGCCACCCGTTGTTATGATAATTTTGATTGAGTTTGAGAAAGGAATTGATACGTATTAGGTGGTTGGTCGCTCATTTTCAGCGGCTTAGGATATGTGAAAAACGAAATGAATCCGAACGGATTAAATAGTTCCCCACAAAGTAAGTTTTAGTGACCTTCACTAATATTCAACTTTTTTCGTTCTCATTCATTTTGGAACTTCGTAATTTTTACATTCAGCAAATATGAGCTACTATGATCAACGTTTTGATGGATTGTCTGTTAAAACGCAAGAAGAGGTAATTTATGCTTCATTTTTACCTTACCTTTCATTTAACACTCAGATTATTCAATTTTTAAAAAAAGAAAATTTTGACCTCAAACTCAAGATCTATACTCAGGAAAAAGAAAATGAGGTGAGTGTTCTTGTTTACCATTTAGAAATTAGTTAAATTAATCGAAAAAAACGACAGAAATGTTATGCAAACGAAAAAAGCCTTATACGCTCTCCGTGACCGATGCCGACATTTAGAAAACGAAATATCCAAATATGGACAATTTTTCGATTTAAATGGCCTTTCTTCACCAAATCAAAACAAAGTATGTCAATTCTGTTTCTCAATCATAAAATTGTTCTTTTTCCACGATTTCGACCTTGGAAGTTTTTATTTTAAATACCTGGTCGAAATCCATGCTTATTTTAAAACATAAATAACTAGACTGACATTGTTAATATGACAAGATAACCTTTATACTGTTGTGATTGTATACAATTCTGTCTGAAATCTAAGTTATCATATTTTTTTGGGATATATTCCCATAATTATCATCGTTCTATCTAAGTAAACAATTACTTTCAGATTATACAAATGAGCTTAAATAGGAAATCTTTCCTACTGACACAAATTTTTCAAAAAACATTTTTTTATTGATTCTTTTCCATATGATATACAAATTAAATTTGATCTATATAAACATGGTTCATTAAAATTGAATCGATCCAAAAATCACAACACATCAAATTTAATTAGTTGCTTGTGAAAATGCGGTTTGATTCTGAAAACTCATAATCGATTAGAGATGCTTTTGTTTTATTATGAACATATTTATCTTGTCTCAATTAATTTTGATTATTGGGCAAACTGTTAAAAATTGCATTCATATATCCAAGGAGCAGGCCGAAGCAACGTTTATAGTTTATCTGTGGTCTCTTATAACGGTTTTATCTGCTTTAAATAAATAATGAGTGATTTTATAAGTTTATAATCGACCATTCTTCTTGCTCTAAAATACCATTATCAGCCTGAGGCTATTTACATATTTGTAGATGTGTATTCAAAACGTGCACTTTATGCTAATTGGGTTAGAATATATGAACAAACGTATCAATGATTATATTGCCATCGCTTAAGAATTTTGAGAAGTCCCACTTGTAAATTCAGGAACCACGATTTAATTTTAAATACTAAATATCAAAAAGACTAATCTAGAATACATACCAGCGATTTTGTCATTGATTTTTGGTGATCTTGGTGGTTATTACACGCTTATGGGGGTCGAAGAATTTATTTCAAATTTCCAAACCTATATTTAATATCTGAGCACGATTTTTTTAAACTATCTCTATAATCCAACTTATGATATATCTTTTAAACACTTTACATTAGAGACGGAGAATCAATGTTTGTAATAACCTCGCGGTGGGATTTAACCCTTGCAAACACGTGTCTACAAACTTTAGATATACTACCTCCAGATTTCTTACCACTATCGTATTCACACGATCTCTGTCGGCAATCCCCTCATTCTAAACGGCTGATGGTGGGATTCTACCCATGGCAAAATCTCCTTTATTCCTTGACACTTAATAACCTGGTTGCGGCTGAGAGTTCGCTTTCTGTGAATCGAATGCTTCATTATTGCCTATATTGAGCTGCTAGATATCCTATATTCGGTAGAACGCTGAATGAAGCTATGGATTTTGCGTGTGTTGAAAAATATCAAACGGCACTACACAGATATGCTATTTATAGGAGGGGGTATCTGCTTATTCGTTGGCAGAGTATTCCTGGATAAGAATCACGAAACAAATGAATTGATGGAATGAAATCGGAAACTCCAATCGTGGTATTGAGAATCGCATGGGAATAATCAGTAATCCCATATTTGAGAAAAAAGCTTCAATTATGATTGAATTTCAAAATATATGTTCTTGAGTTTTTTTGTCATTAATTCTACCATGATGGGGGTAGGAGGGTTATTTATGGCTAAGAGAATGCTTAAAATCTAATTCGAACTGCATTACACATACCAATAAAACAACGCTCCTTGTGTTTTGGGTTATGATTTCGGCCATTACAAGGCGTTCAGTGGTTTAAAGTTGATAAAATATTTTAATGGTTAATTATTTATAGTTGTCATTCGATTCTCTTGATAATTCACTGCAATGTCCCATTTGGAATATGCATGCTCTCTACATGTTAAAACCATATTCCTTGACATTTTCAAAACGTTATTGAACATGATAAAGTTGAAATAAATATTCAGAGTTTGAATTTTAGTGAATCAGTATCATACAATACCGAAATTAAAGATGTCTAAGTTCGAATGTATCATACTATTTGTCAGATACTACCTCAGCCGTTTATATCAAATATTTTATCACCCTTTAAGGACATGTTTAATATAATTTGAATGAGGGACCAAGCAAATGTGGTTTTAAACAATGAGTTTTGCGTTCAGTCTTCTATCATCCAAGTCGCTCTTCCAAATGTACCAAATTTTATTCTGACCAGGAAATGAGAGCTTAAATGATCGCATCTGTAATAATATTGATCCCGACAATTAAAATTTAACGACCAAAAGCGGTTTTGCGATTTTTAGAAGTGTAAAAGATCGAAATGAAACCAGTTCAATAAAGTTCGACAAATTTCGTTTGTAAATTAAAACACGTGGTTTATATATGATTTTAATATCTATCAAAGATTAACGGTAGAAACACTGCTTAGTAATCACTCGGAACTTAAGCTGATCTTTAGAACTTGATTCAGATTTTATATGGAGTATATTATCAGAACACTACGTAGGAAATATTTAAACTATCTATTATATTTGGTGATATCAAACTAAATATGAAGAAGTATTCAACGGTATTTCCACATTTATTATATGACGGCGGGCGTTAAGATTGTGGAAAAGTGAAATGATAGTTGGAAATACGATGACAAATTCAGTCAATAAATATAGAGAAAATGGACTATTTTTTACCTATATAAAGTTAACTTAACTCAAGACTTAACGGCAAGCGTTATTTTTAACATGAGAATCGGTTTGTAAATAAAAGTGATATCAATAAGCGCAGTTTTTTTGGCAGGGGGCATTCGAACATGAAATTTGGTTGAGATTAACGAACACTGCATCAACACTTCCATGTATCTCTTCATCAAATCTACGTATGAAAATAAAAACAGATGAAAAAAACATCTTTAAAGGATTCGATTACTTACAGTCAAAATAAACACTTCTTAAATAAGCCCTTAGAAAGATGGTCATTATATAAGGATTTTAGAGATATATTCTTCTACTTTTTCCCATATTTACGAATCGAACATATTTTTAAAGTACTTCTTTCGGTTTAACTGCAACCTTGTAAAAACACCATATTTGGATGTCTGAACGACCAAAAGATAATAAATGTTTTTAAAACATTTATTTTTGTTTCAATAATTCAAATTAATCTTTAGAAACATATTTCAAATGGTTTCAGGAGTCAAAGAGAGCATTCGAGTGAAATTATGAGTGATTCAACAGAGGTTCTACGACATAAAATTGAAAATATGACTGATAGCATGGATCGCCTGTGGTTGGCTCCGAATGAAATACAGCCAAGAATAAACCATCAAGCACATATCAAAAGGCCTAAACCTCCAACGCCCACAGAACCTCAGATGGTTGTGAAAATAGAAAACCCGTCATCGAATGAAATAAAATCTGTCGAATGCGAAATAAAATCGGACATTCACTACAAGAAGAACCCAAGAATAATTCAAATTGAGCAAAAGCACAACAAAGACGAATTCAACGATAATTTAGCTGAAATTAAACCGATTAAAATGCAAAAAACAAGATACTTTTTCGGTTGCTTGTCGAATCAAGCCAAAAATGATAACATCGAAGATTATGAATATTTTCAGAGAAGACTCATCAAACAGCCACATAGAGATCCTAGGCAGTTGGCCAATTTTGAAAAACCAAGGTCTAATGATAAGAAAAAGCACTCCTCGACAGATGACTCTGATAAAGGTACTCAAGTTTAACAAGCTCAATTTATATAAATTAACTAATTTTGTTTATAAAAATGTCTTTGTTTTCATTAAATACCTAGAACTTGGTTGTCAGCTCAATCATCGATAACCCTCTGAAGTTCGTCTGTGCAATGCTCATAGCACAGATATCCTTTAAATTTGGATGAATCAAATCCAAACCCGGCAGGTTCGAACATGCTATTACTCTTAATAATATTCACAAAAAGCCGTCAAATATGAAATTCAAATCAAAAAATCTAAGGTATTATAATTTAAGGTGCAAATAACAAATCTTTCAGATACATCAATTATGAAGATATGTAAAAAACTTGATTAATTATGAATCTCAGCGATGAAGGTTATTTTAGTTAATGGCGAAATGAACTTTCGTCTTAAAATGGCCGAAGTCATGAAAACTTCAATACATCTCTTGGTTTGTGAAATGGTCCAAGAAGTTAACTCCACCAAATCGTCGACAATATAAACAATTCGAGTTGTATAAATGGCAAGCTGATTTGAACTGGTTTGATTAATCTGGGTTCTGGTTATCGGGTTTGGAGAATATCAAGATATGTGATAATGACACAACGAAACGTTGATTATTTTCAAAATTTAGGTATGCTTTATTCTAAGGTTTTATTGATCAAACTCAGAAATGGAACGAAGTTTGTATGTTGGTTCTGCTTGAGATAAATGCATGGAAATGATTACGATACGGAAAGAAATTCAATAAATTTCGTCAATAAAATAAGGTAATACTTTACATATTTTTGAATTTTACACATGCCACAAAAAGTTCTTGCAAATAATATGGATTGTCATCAATCATCTGGTCCACGTTCTGGAGATTCAATAGGTCCTTAATGGTTCTCTTATTTAAGTAATCGTCGTTTTGGAGGTCCAGGAAACGTCCGCCGTGATAACTGAGCGATATTTCAGATTCCTCAAAATCTTGCAATAGCAACGTCCTTAATAAAGTATTGCAAGATTTATGAATGACAGAATTGTAAGAAAACGCTTCAAGTTGTTCATGATTTTCTTTGAGAGATATGTAATGGATCGATATGATAATTTTAAACAAGTCAAATCTAATTTAGAATACATGTTACCGCATTGGATAATCGATGATAATTTGGGAGCATTTTAACTGTTCGTTCACTAAGCATAATATTTTTTCCATTAAAAATCTAACACTTTTACATAAATTCGGCTCGATAGACTCGTATAAATGTCCAAACTTTGGCCAAAAATCTAAAAATGGTCTAATATCATTTGAAATTATCGAAAAGTAGATGTATAGCATAGCAGAAATACAAATAGTAGTATTGTCTACCCCGAGGGTTAAAATGTGGCGGGTTATTCTAATTGCCTTGCCGACATCTAAATCGACATCCATATTTTTTAGGATCCATATGATTGCGTTTTTCGTCTGTTTACATAAATATTTATCGGTATAATACATTTCGTTCCCTAAATAATCCAAGATAAAATTTATGAAGATATTTAGTTTGAATTTCGTGTTCCCGCTGTTTAATAAATTGATCATGCTCTTATAAATATCGAGCATGTGGGTATTTTTTACGAATTTGGCGTTATTACCACGTTTTCGTTTTGATTCATGACCAGTAGCATTATTGGCACTAGCCTGATTCGATTCGGTGGATTTACAAACTTGGAGTAAATGTTGGACGTATGTGTTAATATTACGTCGTTCAAATAATATCTGGGCGCATTCTGGATTTAAGAGCGATTTGACGATAAATGTATGAAGGGAATGATTAAGTTGATCGTTCGGAGTCCCGGTGATTGCAAACTCTAAAATAATCGTAAACCCATCAGCTTTTATCAATTCCTCTACATCTTCTGCTGATTCCATGGAATACGAGAGACAATCAATAAGTAACGCTACCGCAGAGTGATTTTGAAAAAAACTATCCTCGGTTTTATTTATTCCATATATGAACCGATCTAATAAAATTATTTTTGAATTGTCAAATAACGAAAAATAGCACATCAAATGCGAACAGAACGTGTATAACACGTGTGTTGGTTGAATAAGGACGGTTGATATTTTCGAGAGTAAAAGGGCGTTTGATTTGAGTAACCGTTGGTTTTCGACAACAGTACTATTTCTGATAAATTGTAACATAAGTGAGATTTGATATTTATGATGAAATCTCGAATTGTTGAGAGCTTGTTCAAATTTTAAGAGTAAGAAATAACCCAATTTCCTCATAGAATCATCATAGCTTGTTAAAGAAACGATTATATAAGCCAGAACTTCTTTTTTTACCATATCTTGAACAAAATCAGTATATTTTGATTGATATTCAAACATATAGGCCAGAAGAGGCATCAAAAATGCAGGGTCGTAAATATTTACATCATTTTCACAGTGATCAAGTGAATCTAATCTTCGATGGATTGGAAAATCATTAATCGATTGATAAAAAATCTCACAATCGATTTTTTTTAAAACTTCATATGGTTTCAGGATAAAGGTGTATATATTCAAACGTTCGGGATCTTTTGGCATGTTAAAATCGTATTTAAACAAAAGTGGTCGGTTTATTCGATTTCCATGTATACAACGTGAGTAATAATAATAAATTCGTAGTATTTTCACATCAGTTTGGCCTAACGTACCCTTGTAGAAAGAAAGAAGAAATGAAACAAGAAGAATGTATGTGTTTGACGAATTTTCGACTGGATGAGAGTGAATTATGAATTTATGAATGAGAGCAACCCATTCATTGATAGAATCTCTGTTTGTATTCAGTTTTGTTAAATCCGCGTAGGTACGATTGCCACATAATTTCGAGCAAAGTTTATGAATACTGGATTTCTTGGTGAGTTTCGTAAAGTTAAGCAGGATCCGAAATATCAATTTTGATGAATGGGAGTGATTGATAGCATAATCATAAAGTTTTATAAAGTTTTTTGATTTGATCCAATACGAATTTGATTTATTGCACAATAGATTGGATAACGACCAAAGTTTTTCAAAAATCTTCTGGTCTAAATTTTCAAAATTTTCAACGAAGAATATATCTAGAACACTGAAACAGATTGAAATATCCGTTTCTGCCGCTTTGATTGATAAATCGAATAGCATTTCCAGTTTAGAGACAAAATGCGATGCTCTGAGTTTTGAGTATATTGATTTTAATGTACATGTATGCCCATGGTCGATAATAGTTTTGATTCCATTATATAAATCAGTATTCCCTGGTGATTTTAGTACTAGTTTAATTATTGTTTTTATAAATTTTCCATCAGACAGCTTTTGCAAATTGGTGAAGGCATTTGGTATAAAATAACTGTATTTCAGTAGAATTTTTGCAATTTTTTTATGATTACTATTTTTATATGTCAAATTGAGTAAAATATTGTTCTCTTCGATCCCGAATGCCAGATAAAAGTAAATAAACTCCAAGAACAGAGATAAATGATTATTTTGCAAATTAATAAAGTAATCAATGGCTCGCGCTCTTAAAGACTTGAATAGTGGATCAAATAACTTGAATGTGGTTCGATAAGTTATATATAAATTCACTAATGTTTTCCTAACTGATTTAGAATAGGACTGCTCGTGTAAATGATGCTCTAATAACTCTGTGATTTCACTAATGTTTTTGAGTGTGAAATCCGATATAAAAGCTACTTGAAATTTCGTTATAAAATACCATATTTTTGATCGGACTAAATACTTTTCGTCGATATTTTCGATATTTTTAAACATCAAATCAATTTCGTTTAAATTGAACCGATTTTTTATATGAAATTTGAAATGGTATATCAGATAATGGACATTGTATTTATTCAAGTTGTTTTCATTTTTCTGATGGGGTTCTGTCAATTCCTGGATGTATTTACCTGGATCATTTTCTGGAAATAAGAAGTCAAAACTTTTAAAATACAGTTTTGTTAGGAGAGATTTTTGTTCGAACCGTAAAATTTCCATCGTAAATCTAACGTGTGCTTTCTTGACATGAGATTTATCTATGAGTTTCTGGCCAAATGAAAACAAATGGAATAAATTGTGGTTACTGATAAGATCTTTACACCATTCGTGATGTAAAACACATAAATCCAAGAGTAAAAAACTAATGGGGAGTTTAATTTCCTCAGAAAGATTTTTGAATTCATTGTCAGTATGAGAAATTTCGCAGTTTACTTCAAGGGTATCCAATTTAAAGAAACGATCGAAAATCCTTTTAAACGCCGTAAAGATAAGAGAATCAGGACTCAAGTTAAGATCAACCACCTTAAAGGAAAACACAGAAATATGTGATGCTTGATGAGCATAAATATATTTTTGCCATTTTTCTTGAATACTTGCCACAAGCGAACCATCATATATATCCATACTTTTACGATTGGTGCATAAATGTTCATATATTTTGGAGATGTAAAACTTACATTCAAACAATGTTGCCTTTTTAATTTTGGATTTAATCTTCTGATCCAAAAGTTTCAGTAATTTGTACATAAGTTCCAACATAGAATCAGGATGAGTAAACTTAAATATCACAAATAAAGCCATAGAAAATGTAAAATATTTGAGCAGTGTTTCAAAATCAATTTCTGATTCTTCCGAGTGTGTTAAACTCTCAAACGTCTCAAAAATAGTTCGAATCATCAAAAGGCTGTTAATTTGGTAGGCTTCGGGATTTATGAGATGACTTAATGTTGATTTTTTGACGCTTTTGGAAACGAAGCATAAAAGTAGGCATCGGAATATGACGAATATAGAGTCGGAAACAAAGTATTTGGTGGCCAAACTCCAAATATGGAAGTCGGATTCAATTACGTAAAACCGAGATAGAAATGAGAACAAAACATCGTGGTATTTTGCGGATATGTTTAAATCGACTGTTTTAACATATCCGGCAATGATATATTCTAACAAACGCCTGAAATGGTCGTAATCCAGTGCGTATAACGTACTAATATTTACATGTATTACAAACATGTTTAAAAAACCAATAAAGTTTGGTGTTACACCTGAGGATATAGGAGGGCCAGAAATAATGCACTGGAAGACTTGTTTTGGCTGGAAATTGTTGATAAATCTCATTCCAATATAATGATCCATCTCAAGAATATTAACCACTAATTTCAAGACTTTCGAGTAGGCGGCTTGTATCTCATATCTTTCGTCAAGAATGCATCCAAAATTATCCGAAACTGTGAAAAAGTTGGAGGAAAATGATCCAATAAATGCTGACAGAATATTTGGTTTGTTTTTATTCAAAAAATTGCAGATATATAGCATGATTTTGAAATAAATTTCTTGAAGTTTTAAGTAATAGAATAAGCTTTCAAACGTTTGACTACTTTTTTGGTTGATGGCCATAATTGCGGGCATGTAATTCTTCATAAAATTTTCCAAATGTTGCAAATTTAATCGAGGTATGAACGGGCGAAAAAATTCTACACTTGGAATTCTTGAACATAAATAATCCAAAATTTTGATGTGATCATCATAACATTGTTTTTTCGGCGGTCGAGCTATTAAATCAGAAAACATCTCAAAAAATATAATTGATTTATCAAGCAGACACTCCATGAAATCAAAATCATCCACATTTTTCAATATCATAAAATTCAAAACATCAACTACGGATTTGTTTGAGAAGTTTTTATTAAACGGCAAACTCAAGCTAACACAAACGCATCCTAATGGTTCAGGAGCAAAGATTTTTGAAAATAATCTTTTAATTTTTGAATTTTTTTCGACTTTGTAAATTAACATTAAATATTTTACGATATAATCTTTTAAAAATTCCAATTTTAAAGAACTTGAACTATGTTTTACAACTTTGTATAAAACATTGATAATTTCGTCCTTTCGGATACTTGAGAATTTTTCAAAATTCTTAAAAATTGACGTCATATAACTTTTACTTCCTAAAATTCGGGATACATCAATGACTAGAGTCGATTTCAATAATATTAAAAACAAACTTGAATAATTCTGATAGAATTTTTTCGTATTTTCTTGAAACTCTATATTTGAAATCCATTTTGCTAGGATGTCGTACTCCATAATATTAAAAAGGTAACTTGATCGCTCAGGATTAATTTCCAGCGATATTATGACGAACCTTATGAAATCGTCGGAAAATAAATAGGAGTCTTGTTTCTGTAATCTATAATTAGGAAAAAAAGTACATTTTTCTGAATTTATAATGGTTGATCGTGTAAATATTGTCAAATAAATGCACAATCAAATTTGAGTTGTGTGCTGTAGTACTTTCTTGAAATTTATTCAACAAATTGCTAAAAATTTCCAAACAATGAGTTATCTGGCTATTAAAAATAATAACCTCAGTTACTGTAATTTGTTTATCGAAAAAATATCTCAAAACTCTGTTCAATTGAGGTTTAAAATTATTCTCTACACTCCCGAACTCAGTCATTGATTTAAGGGAAAGAAGTGCAAGTTTAAGGACTATATAAAAATATTTTTACATGAAAGATTAGCATTCGAATTAATGTCTATGTCCTCAAGAACATCAATTTTGCCGTTATCTAATTTTCTTCTCTTGGATTCCACTGGTTGAGGACGTTTTTTGGTTTTCAAACGAATCATGGTGAGCTGATGCAAAATAAACTAACGAGACTGCGCGAAGCCACATGATATTTTCTCGTTGTTATACCCGGTTTTGCGACCAATAGTGCGAATTTAAAAAAATATTATAGCATAAAAAAAGAGCCTTATCCACTTAAATGAAAAAATTAATATGAAACATGGTTATAAAAGGTGAATAAATGGTTACCGAAGTTAAAGGAGGGATATGCCTGAATGCAGGCGAGGAAGCCTTTAGCATGATACTGAACAATGTAAATAGACATTTAAAAACAAATGGAATAAATAGCCTAATAAAACGAATGAAGTATGAGTGTACCGCTGTTATATGTTCTCAACTTTCGGGTTTTTCTTGCCCAGATAATCGTTTTTGAATATGTGCCTTGTAGAAGAAGATATTCAAATACACTAAAGTAATGCTTGTCTCGAACTCAAACTTTACATTAATTTATTTTACTGTGTTGAACTTCTTTTTGGTTTTCTGTGCGATTCCGTGTAACAATTCGTGTTATTGGATGCAAGTCCAGATAATGGTAACCATTTTTTCATTTTGTACACCCATTTTTAATAGTAACTTATCTCATTTAAGTGGATGCAGTTCCATTTATATGTTAAAAAATTCATTAAAAAAAATTCGCACTAATTGTCGCCACCATTCGCATCATCGGTCGCAAAACCCGGTAACACTAATTAACTGAAACTAATTTTTTCCATATTGAATACGGAAAAAGAAATCAGTTATATTAATTTATCCTGTATAGATTGGATGTTAAAGCATGGAATCAAGTGGTGATTTAACCTTCAATAGATGGGGAATCTAAATCACTGGACATATTTTGTGGTCAAATCCTTTAACCCACATCTATGAGTTCATACAAAATCATTTTGAGAACTAGTTTTATGGTATTGGTCTAAGGTAAATTAAACCTATCTCCCTGGAGTTGGCATGGATCAATGTGGACAATGGGCTTTTCGTTATTTTTAAATATATTGATTCAGCGTGATTAAAATATAAGGCAACTCTTTTTTGCATATCCTGAACAACTATGCTCCATGTGATCATTTTCAAACTTCTAGAAAAATGAGAGATTACTAAAAGTATCACCAAGTAGGAAAAGGAACTATATCATGATAATCAATCTAGATGAGTTGATACATTGTTATTCAAAATTACTATAATCGCCTTTAACTTTTATTTTACATACAAGAAAAAGGTTTGGGAGGCCTCCAACGCAGGTCCCTGGTTAAGAACTAAATATAGATGTTCGTGTTATCAAAGTGCCTATTCAAAATCATTGCAAATTAAGATGGATTAAATTGGTTTGATAATTCCAAGTATAACGAGGAACATGCGGTCCAAACTTGCCATTAAAAATCCAAATATATAGACCAATTCTTTTTTTATTTTCTTACAAACTATTGATATTGCAAAGATCCTGCCACCTTAAATGCCAAAATCAATTGTTTAAACCCCATTTGACGTTTAGATTCAAGTTGTATTTGACAGGTCCCATGTGATCATACATACAATGCATTTAGGATTATTTTAAGAAGGGATTTTAATGTAGTTTATTGATACGATTAACTAAATATATCTGAAAAAGTTTGTTAATTTCTAGAAATCCATAAAATCTCGAGGGAAAATAATTGTGGTGTGTGCACAGATGGTGCTGCAAGTATGCTAGAATATCGGTTTGAATTACAAAGTTTGGTACCAAATGAATAATGAATCGGTGAAAAACATTGGAAATAACTGTATGATGCATCTAAAAATATTAGCAACGAAAACACTGCGATAGGAATTATAAAACGTGATTAACATATGATTAATTTTGTTCAATCAAATTCTTTGCATAGTCGACTGTTTTCAAAAATTTGTAACAATTTTAATATATTCAACAATGTTCTGTTTTTTCACCAAAGTGAGATTGTTATTAAGAGGAAAAGTTCTAAAATAAGTTTTTGATCTTCGTCAAGAACTAAGACTATTTTTTAATCATAAAGAAAAACACAGTTAGGATCACTTCATAGTGAAGAACGTGGTGCACAGAAAATAGCTTGTCTGGTTATATTTGTCATATTAAATGACTTATATTTATCACTACTAGGACCAGGTGCAACTCGTCTCGACTTATCCAAAATATATATTAACTAGTGCAGAATGAAAATTCAGCTTTAGCAAACAAATTTTGGCTAAAATAATATTTAATTTTTTGTCAATCTTATCTGCGTTCTATGAGAAAAATGAAATTGAACCTGATCAAAGAAATATAATTGTAATTATACCAGAAGAACATTTGCACAGGCATGATGATTAGGAATCCTTATTTTTTCAAAATACAAACCATATCCATTTTGCAGTTGCCAGACGTCCATTTACAGTCATTGTTGAAGATGTTCCCGAGACATCACAGGAAAAGATTTTTGAACTCATTAAAAGCGATGCTGCCAAACCTGATTTCTCCTCAATTTCAAATTCACACTTCTGGATAAAGTGTTTGAAGTCTTATTCAGTTATATCTGAGCAGCCTTTAAGGTTTCTTCTTCCATTTCTACCCACATACCTTTGCTAAAAGGGGTTTTCAGGCATATTTCTTATCAAGTTTAAATATAGTAATAGACTTGACGCAGAAGATGACATTCGTTTTGATATTGCCCAAACAATCCCAAGAATTCCAGGTCTTGTGAAGCAACAACAAGATCAATCTTCGCAGTGAATTTGACTTGGTAGAACATATTGTAAAAACAAAATTTTATCAATGTCGTTTACATTATTGTTAAAACTCAGCTAAGGATATAAAATTGTGCACAAACCTACAGCATGAATATTGTGATTAGGCTACTTTAAAAATTAAAAAATGCAATTGGTAAATATCAAACTTCATTTTTACATTATAAGCAGAAATATATTTTGAACAAAAATAATTGCATATTATTTCGATATTAAACATAAAATAATTTATTTTCGGTTTCTGAAATTTTACATTTTATCGTGTGTATAAATAATATATACTATGATTACGATTGTAAATTTAAAAACTTACAGCTAATTATCGCTGGCATAAAAATTTGTTAAATTGGGGGGGGGGGGGTCGCAGCGCTTTGGAAAACGGATTAAAGATGTTGCAGCCCAAAAAAGGTTGAGAACTGCTGATTTACGATCTCATACTCAAAATGTAACTTAAGTATGGATCTTTTGTTGCTTAGATCTTATCATTGACCACGTGGATTGATTTATCATAAATCCAACGTGACACGTTTGAAAAAAAATATTCAAAACGCAATTCGATTAATTTTCCTACTATTGATTTTAGGATTTTTAGTATTAAAAAAATGATGAGAAAAATAATCTTTAACAAAACATGATTAACACTGAAGTTAATTGCTGCTCATGGTTTGCATGAGTCATTTATCCCTTTTTATGATCACATGTTCTCAAGAATTGGACATGTACTTCAAATACCGCATGAATATTTATTTTATTACTCTAAAAACAATCATTAGTCATAGAATCAAACCACTTCAAAACAAGAAAATCATGATCAAAAACCAAAAGTTATCAGTAAATTTATCACGAAGGAATACAAGAGAAAGGGGAATTTCTTGTACTCTATAAATCGAGAACACTGGAAGTGTTGAGACCGTTTAACGATCCACTTATAAAACACAAATTAGATCTTCGGAACTGGTATCTTCGAAAAAGGCCATCGATGCCTGACAATGTGATGTCCATAACGGTCATCATAACATTGTCAATAATGATGATTTCACATCTCAAGAGATGAAAATAATTGATAAGTCGGGGTTTGAGTCAAGTTTAAACACATTAAATGGTTCAATAAACGATAGCGATGACTAAATTTATCAAATCTTGAATTAAATAATGTTTGAATCAATACGAGGTTAAATTATAATATTGGTGATTGACTGGAAAATCAGGGGTTGTTGATTGTGCTAATCCTGCATTTCATCTATCTCATTAAGAGCTAAAATTCCTATGATATGACAAAAGGATAATTTAAACCATTTGATGCACCAAGCAGTTACTGACTATACAGTGTTAGGGTTATGGATGATGAACTTGTCAGATTAATCGTTTTTGTCTTAGACCGAACATTTTAAACAGATGGATGTCTTTAACTCAGTTTAATTCTGATAATTACCAAATTAAGAAAATTGACATCATAGCATATTTACACAGAGCTCAAAATGTTATTAAATATCTATCAAATATAAATTAATAGACGAAACATAAGTGTAATAAAAAATTGAATCTATATGAAAGAATCAAAAATCGACGGGTGAGTACCGGATTAAGCACCCTGTTTCCTTGATCTTATATTAAGGCCATGAAGCCCGGACTTCAACACTAAAACCTATCTACGTTTTAAGTTTTTGAAGACTCAAATTGTTTCAAAAAGGTAAAAGTAACCATAAAACAAGTCATTCGTTTCTCGAATGGGTGTCAGATCCAAGATTTATGGAAGTTCTGAATATTACACCTGGATCAATGAAAAAAAATTATATCAATTCAAATAATTTCTTCTCTAGTATATTCACAAGAGCGCATTTCAAACTAGCCTTTGATACGAACTTGAATTCAGCAGACATTCGATCTATAACTAGTGAAAACGAAGATGGATCAAATATAAATCTCGGTGGTTCAACACCCTCTCCGACATCCCACGCCTAATAATTACTTTAAGAAAAGTCTCTGTGATAGAAACTAACATAATTAACGTTTTGACAGTCGTTTTCTTAATTCAGCAAATGCTAAGTGTGTTTACACCTATTAATGACTCTCATATAATTACGCCGCACTAGTTAAGTAATTTACTCGAATGTCCTCAAATGACAGGTGGATAAAGCTGAACGTCGGTGGAAAGAAATTTCTGACTACTCTTAAGACGATCCAATACGAGCCAACTTCTAAATTGTTAGACCTGGTCCAAGACAGTACGAGTCCCAGGGTAGTGAATTATTTTGACAAAGGATGAAGAAGGAGCCATAATGATCGATAGAGACCCTGAACTTTTCAAGGTCCTGCTAGAAATCCTCAGAAATTGTAGAATTATCTTCAAAAAGCATATCACGTTAGGAGGTAGGCGCTCGCTAGATTCTAACAGTAGTGCAGATCTCCAAGAGGAGGCCAAGTATTTCGGCTTCAATAAATGTTTGTTCTCTCTGAAGTTATTGGAAAAACAGAGGTATAATTCAATTTTATCACCAGGGAACAATCTAGTAGGGTTTTCAGAATCATGGAAACTTCATTGGAGGATGTAGCCAAAATACTTTCCGAGTTATCGGAGGGCTGGCATTTCGAACAAGTTTAAACTTTACTAAAATAGTTATTAAAAGTAAGCTCCTACGATCCGAAGCAATATCTCTGCATCATTTCGAAGAAGTTACACGAAAAGGATAACTCGGTTGAGATACCTGAAAAGTTCTTAAGGCGGAAAAAATAAATAAAAACAAGATAAGCCATCCTAAATTTTCCAATATCTAATTAAAACTATATTCATACTTGGCTATGTTCTACCCGGGTTTCTAACTCAAAATCAGCCACTATGGCTGTATATGTTACGCGCATCGCAATTTATGGCTTTTCTTATGGACATTTGTCAGGCATTTTTTCGTGTAATAATCATCGACATTATGCTTGACAATAAAATGTCAAAAACCGCAGAAAATATCGGATGAAAGTTCCATAATGTGACTAAGAATAACCATGTATTGTGGGGTACGCGATACAATCATAGTGGTTGGTTTTGAATGAAAAACTCTGTATGAGACACATCGACTTGTTTTACTAGTTCCTGGGGGTAATTCGCGACTTTGCAATCTTTTGAACTGCCAAAACGTGAATGTAGCTTACTGAATTATTATCCACACTTCAAGGGTGGACCTTTTTCTTTTAACTTAGACCTCGATCAATTCAGCCGGCCATAAATGTTGGCAGAATATAAACTGTATCACCAGTAGGCTAACATGAAGGCCCGTTCTCTAATTTGGATTTATACTACTTGACCACATATCCATTAACATTTGTTAAAGTTGTAGAAATCAGTCAATGAATAATTAAACTGTCTGAATACCCCAAGACCCGTATCATTAACTGATTATATTAGACTATCAATCGAAATTCCAGGAGCGGTATCTTTGTCAACATATGAAGGTCTAATGATCTACTAACGCATGGTTTGATTGGTAAAAATTCTATTAGAGTATGTGGTCAAGCCAACCGAAAGCAGTCGTACAACATCAAGATTTTTTGAGCCAAGGCTAGAATTTAGGTGTACCACTTTTTTGATAAGAGAAAAACTTTCTGATTTTAAATGTTTAAAAATAGCCGAAATTGAACGAGAATCAACAAAGATATGGATTTTACAATGGTATCAAAATAAACAAATCCGGAAAATTGAATCAAGAAGCCTTCAGATAAATACACAATGCTTGATTTGATTGAAAATCCTTGTTTTATGTTAACCTGGGTCCTAATGTCTAAACACCAAGCCTTTTAACTACAATTTCCTAATTTAAGGCAAGATAGGAAATGTTGGCCTAATAGAATAGGCGATTATAAATATCAGTATTCCTTTCATTGCACTACATGGTTATTCGACAATCGACGAGCAATAAACATTTGTTTGAACACCAAATTGTCAATCGAGTGACGTTATTCTAATTTTATGAAATAAAAAATGAGCACTGATAACGAATAACCCTGTCGTATGATTTGCCCGAAGTTGAGTAAACGTTGAAACCATTCAAAACCAGTATTGACATGTTTCCGTACAATTATTGATTTTGTAACCAGGGTATCACGCTCGAATGGAAAGTGTGACAACCACAGTATGCATGGGGAGTTCAAACAAGTGGATATTATTTAACTTGAGATGTGTAAATATTCCCTAGACGAGACCGACCTTACAATTTCAATCAAAACCTTAGATTAGGTTATTTAAAAATCGCAACAGCTCTAAGTGGGCCGGTATAACTGCGATTCTTACAGACCACAAACAGTGTTCACTTTTATGTTTTAAAAATCACAAAAGCAGTTTTGAACGGAGAATTAAATGTATCTCTGATATGTGACCTTGATATTGGCACTCCGAGGTCGAACACCAATTTTACATTTATCATAATAATAAAAAAGTGAACCTGATAGAATCGGAGGTCAAAAATAGACTGTTTGTGAAAGCATCAATCGGTTAAAAAACTCCACTATCTCAAAACTTGTTATAGTTTGTGCATAAACATTTAAAATAAATTAATATTCGTCGTCACTATCAGAATATTTTTTCCTAATAACCTGCATTAAACGAAGGATAACCTTTATTGAACCTTTATTCATAGACTCTGATGGTGTAATATATTGACGAATAAAATTAGTAAGGGCATCGTCATCCATCTATCTCGTTATAATTCACACCTTGGTCATGATCTTTCCTTGCTGTGCCATTGAGATCAATACGTTTTCAATCATCTTTCCTTTCTCGGGTTTGACAATGTGAATATTATTCACTGATATTTAGAATCAATACGCCTTCCACGAGCCTCCTGTGTCAATATTTGGGTGAGTATACTCTGACGGGCTGCTTCAATCCTAATTATACGTTTTATTACTTCTTTTGCTCTGCAGCTTTAATCTGTTGCTCTTCGCTCTTATTTTACTCTTAATTAGTTACCATTTCCAATTTAAAGTATCCGTATCGAAAATGAGGCGACGCTTGCGCTTTGGAATGTTTGAAACCTCACGTAAGATCTCACCGAAATGAACAAACATCGGCATTGGGACCAAAATTCAGCATATTTACCTCTCGTAGACAAACTAGTCCTGATTTAATGTGGCCCGCGTATCTCAAAGAGTGTGAATTTATGTATATTTATGGCAAAAATTACAAATTTTATTCGGAATCATCGAATAGGTCAGCTCATTTTCGAAAATTAACAAATATATATATCGTGAACAAGAATAACTAATTTATAAATTGAGACATTCCGTTCTGCATTTTTTGGCTTGAGAAGAAAGTCTAGGGGGGAAGCCGGATGTTCTTCCTTCCACGCCTACTTGTGATGATATATTCTTATATTTGACACAAATTATTACTGATAGGTTTGAACTATGGGTTCCCATCTCGGAATTTACTAGGAGCAATTATTATAAATTTATCTAGTACATCTTAATAAAACCACTAATTTTTGATATTTTACATTATTTGATGACGTCTTTTTCTAACGATTTGATTTTTGATTTGTTCACAGTGAACATTTCTTGTAGCTTTAGGATTATTTGGTTCTGGAATTGATTTAGGAAGCGATTAAAAATATACAAACGTGTAAATCAATGATTTGTACAATAAACCATTAGCAATTGATAGTGCTGGTGCCAGGAGGTCTGTAGATGGCAGAAAATTCTTTGACGCGCTAGTTTTTTTCGATATTTTGGTTGTTGTGTCGTAAAGTTGACTTGATGATCCAATTGTTAAAAATCGATAGATAATAGAGAAAATCCCAATATCTTTGATGACCAGTCTGAAACATTGATAGGCAGTTCTCTGATGGTGGTTGAAATTTTTCAAAACCCCACAATTATGATTAAATCACTTAACCTCCAAAACAACGCGCATACTCTAGGATTATGGACGAACGTCAATGTTTGACTCTATCGGGAAGTAAGAAAATAATATTAGAACTTTTCAGTAACTAGTTTTGATTAAAGATTATGCCATAAATTGGTATCCGTAAGACTTGAATTAGCATACTGTTCCAGAGGGGTGTTTACCCGCCACATATGTTCAAAAAGAAGATTTATTACCAGGTTTCTCTTATGATCCTCGATGACCCGCAATTCATCGATTATTTCAAAAAGATGTTTGCGGACGTAGAGGGTTTGAATTCTTTTCACTAGAATGGCTCGAAAAACAGAATATAAATAAATTTGTCCTTCTAATCATTAAAAATTTGACCAACGAGGTGGTTGAACGCTGGGAGTTCAAGCTTACTTATTATAAGAATGATTCAGCGTGAGATTTCGATTATTTTAGAACAGAAAATAAGAGTGATTCGATTGTGAGGTTGGAAATTCAGAATTTGATCAGACAAATCACTGCAAGTGTTTCTTTCCTGCCACTTCTCAATTTTTCATGTACTTCAGAAATTATCTGTAGGTTCCATTGATATTCTGGTTTACGTCAACAAATCATCCGAAGTTTTGGATTCATGGAGTGATTCGTTGCCAAAACACGTTTTGGATGCAGAATTGATGCCCCTGCGGTCAGTTTCAACCAATATACATCGGGTGGACGCTTCTGTATCCTACAAAATCTTTAGCGAATAGTTAGCTAATTTATATTTGAGTTCAATTAGCTGTTTACGCTTGATCCTTTAGGAATTCTCTGGTTGCCACTTATTTTTTATTTACTGATTTATGCATATCCTTGATTTCAACTCGTTGTAATTGACTTTGTTCGTTTATACCGAAAAGTTAAGCTTCGAAGACGAAACGAGATTGGATAATGTAATTGCATATTTGGTCCGTCAATATCGGGTGACTGTGGTTTTTAGGTCATGCCAGCGATTGAGCCTATGTTTCAATTTATGTTTGAGGAAAGCAAAAATTGTTTTTTCTGATTGGGGCCATGCGTTACAGCAGTTTTACAAACATTCAATTAGTTTAACATCGCGTACAATTTTGTTATTGCTGTATTTATTGATCCCATGTAGTTTTGTGAATATTTTGATTGGAACAACTATTTAATAGATAATTAGAGTTTAGTGAAGGAGGTTAAGTCATTTTTACCTATTTGAATATCATAATGTAACTCGAGCCCATATATATGGAGTCAACCTCGATTAGCGATAAGGACTCAATTATATAAAATGGTTTTCGAATCATTTTTTGATGCCTTCTTAAGGATGAATCCATGATCAGTTCAATGCTTTTGAACTAAATAAAATTTTTAAAGCTTGACACACAAAATCGACATTTTCCGATCTTAAAGCTCGTACATAGGCCAACAAATAATAGTTGTATAACTTCTTTTCCCATATATAGGGTTTCTATCTATTATCGTGCAAATTTCATTTCGCTTAAATCCCCTATTTAATTTCTTATCAATATTGTGATAATTAATGATTGAGACGAGAAATATGATTTTCAGTATAAACTAAGGGGTTTCCAACAATTATTGTTGCTAGTTTTATATAGGCGACAAAAAAATGATCATCGAATTATTTTCACGAGACAATTGCCACATCACAATCTATCACATTCTATCGTTTATGAGGCACATGCTTTATCGGAAAAAGTATATTCATGACAAGGTGGTTTGAACGAGATGAAAAAACACTGGCGGAATTACGACAGCAATAAATTAATCATATATACTAGTTACGGTTCATGACTGGGTTGGATATTTTAACAGCGAGAAAAGCAGCACAATCGTCTGCGTATATAAAAAAAGCTAGAATATTGATATAAATTCTACAATCTTATTCTCGCTTCAATTATTCATTAATACCTTAACAAGGAATTTTGTTTATGAGAGATTGAATAGGGGATTGTGGCGAAATTAAATGGAATATGCGCGATAATCGATGGAAACATTGTAAATGTTAATCTGGTTATTTAAAGTATAGCTCGGCGAATTGTCTTTTTTCTCAAAGGTAGAGATTATTTGGTTCAATCAATGAACAAGGACTGAAGAAAATGTATATTGGGGCCGCATTGAGATCAGTTGAATATTAAAATTAATTCAAAATTTTGAAAAGTCAAATGTCGGCTTAACGAGATAAGGCTGGATTTATATGTACATCCAGTGTTAAGTCTTGGATGTGTTCATATTTTGTGCCTACTAGGCGATATTATCAGCTTCAGACGCTTTAAAGCTTGAAAAATGGGGCTGTAGATTCTTATTCGGTCACTCTACTTTCAATACGAAGACAGATAGTTGTATCTAATATCGTATAATAAAACGTTGAAGTTAGTCCGTATTAAAGTGATGTGTGTCAGAGTGAGCATAGTAAAATCTTCCATCAAAGATTCAAATCTTGATGGGTGTATGTGTAATATTAATACATTATTATGGCACTAACGTCATTTTTGAGGTTTTTGGGTACCAATTAGATTTTCTCAGCGTTGTTACTCGGTTTGTAATAAACAAGCCTCAAAAGAAATATACCACTTTAGCATAGCTATTTTCATAATCAAAGGTTCATCCTGCATAAATTCAACTACTTTATATATAGGGGTGATAGTAGTTTATTTCTGATTCCAGTCTAAAATATGACGATTCCGCCAAAGCGGGATAGAATCGTGAACATTTAGTTTCGTGCATTTTCGGGGATCTGAGGCACTCAAATAAGGGCCACTATTGAATAGGAGTTTTGAATCTATTTTATAATCATCACAAGCAGTTTAAGAAAATCTGCTATAAATGAAATATTGCTTGAATGAGCGGGATTATTAACCTCTACTAATTAAATTTTATTTTTACAATCCATCTCAAATCTAAAAAACACAAAAGAAGCAAAACTCAAAACACGGATCTGATCTCTAAAAACCGATAAATGTTGGCCAAAACCAATGGGCAGAGGAATGGAAGTGAAAATTTGAATGGCAGCTTTATACATGAGGATGTAAAAATATATAGGACAGGACATTAAACGTCATGAGTATAATAGGATTTCTAGTGACAGTTGAATAGTATATTGGTCAAGAAACTAAATGTTCTGGGTCTGGACTAGCCTTTTTTCTTGTAAGAAATCGTCCTGTCAAGGACAATATTGTAGGAAATACCGTAAATTGAAAATTTTTTAGAATATAATGTGAAGTGGTATGGGCTCAAAATTGAATACAGAAATAGATGTGATATTACTCATCTACTATTTCATAATTTACTTCGTTAGCCTTGTCTTTTTGGGCGTTTCCAACCTTATTCGATCTCAGACCCAAAATTTTTGCACTATTGCTGGTCTTGATATTTTTAAATGAAATAAAAATTGCCAAAGTTGACTAATAAGAGGTTTTCAATGCTGATCAATCAATTTTCCACCTTCTACAAAATAAATGTAACATTAGCTAAAAAAAATAAAAAGAAAGAGAAAGGTATGTTTTTATTGAAGAATAAAACGTTGAAATTTAAAAATATTGAATGAAGCACAAAGCATCATTGTGTTGTCGATGAGCGATGGAACCAAGTATTCAGAAATACCCACGTTATTAAATGCCAAAGAGGAGATATCAAGATAAATTTATATCACTCTTATAAATCAGAGCGGTTCCGCTGGATCCAAATTCATCGAGTAATGTATAAAGTTTGGTCACTGAAACCAATTTAAACCCAGGAGAAAATTTTCTTTCAACGCTCAAATAGATTGTAAGGAAGGCAAATTTAAGATATGCCGAACATCTAATGGAAGCACAAAAAAGAAGATCAGCATGCTAACCTTTCTATGATTGAATGAGCTGTTGGTGCAAGACTGGAACATACTGACTGAACTTTATCCAAAGAATTTCGAGTTCAAACTTTGCAGCATTCGCATACTAGAAAATTGACTTGCCAACGCCATATAGGGTTTTACGTTCAAAATTACGAACCTCAAATATTCTGGTTTTTCTTAAAAGCATATGGAACTTTGAATGATATTTGCTGTTTGTTTTGACTTTGCTTGTTCAGCATGATGTCGATAATTTATTTCATGGAAAATCGGTTTCAAATTTGTTCCATAATAGCTTCATAATATCATTGAATTTTTGAGGTGTGCAAAGAATAGGTCTGAACCCCCAATTTCGTATATAAAACTTAATAAAAGTAAAAAATACCTATCCATTTTCTTGATATATTTTGGCTTCTTGTCCATTAAAATTTACAAAATGTGAAAAATTGGATAACACTGTACTGTTCTTGTCATGGAAATAATTGTTATATTTTACAACTCTTACTAATTAACTAGAAAATCATATACCTACATCAAGCTTTTCGTCTGTTAAATCAATAACTTCTATCAATTTGATGGAATTATAACACCAAGAATATGCCCACATTTTGAAGACAGATCGTAGTTTAATATCCAATTATGGCTTTAGTTTTCAATAATTCTGTTCTCTTGCTTCAAATTTATTTTGGGACCAGGTTAAACATCTGAAAATAGTGAGAGTTTTCGGGGTGTAATTTTAAATGTACCTTATTCACATATCAACCTTTTGTGATTTAAAATGAAATTTCATTCAAAGAGTTCGAGTAACAACATTTCGTGGTCAAGATGTAGAATTATTTATTCTACTGAGTGGAACATGAACGATATTGCGCGTGGCCCTTAATTTGTAAAAAAATGATGCATCCCTGCTCGAGATGAATACTTCAAATAAATATTTTAATGATTTCATGCAAACATCTTTGGACATAATTGATAGAATGGACAAACGTGAATATCAACGACAATTGTGTTAGTGCAAGAGTAATATCGGAATCGTTTAACAAAGCCTTCCAGGAAATTAAGACGATTTGTTGTTCAGAAAAGAAGAACTAGTACTTGGTTTGTTTCCACATGCGGTGGATTGTTTGATATAATGAAATGATTACTTTCCATCAGAGCATATTTGAATTAATAATTTTAATTCATAGACAAGTATTTGTAGAAATATACAAGGTGAAAGAATGTCATTTAAATGCAATTTCGTTGAGCTATTAATTTTAAACACTATAGAGACTGAAGAATGCCTGACAGAACCATGCATTGACCTGAATTTCATTTTAGATTACGTTTTTTAACTACGTTGTTTGACGAGATGTCTATAAATAACACTTGTAACCATTTAAATCGATGTAGATCGATAATTAACAGTATTCGTGAAAGCCAGTTTTTGTCAATACTAAAACACACTTGGATGAGGGAGTGAAACAATATGTTTTGAAAAAACACCCCCGTCTACCAGATTCCGTCAAAATTTCGGATTATTCTATGTTGGCATCCAAAAGTTCCAATTCGAATTTATTTTAAAAGGTAAACCAAAAGTTTTTGAAAGATTGTAGCTTTTAGGCTGAGTCCATTCTCAGTAAACGACCACGCATGTTAGACTCGTGAATCTAACTGCACATTTTCAAGGCACAAAAAGATAAAAACATTTTTGAACATTTGGATGTCAATATAAGAAACTCGGGCATTTTGATTGATAATGCTGTAAAAGTGCGCCCTATGTGTATATTTTAACTGTTTCTTTTCCCACTAACTTTTATCAATACTGTTTGCTTATGCTAATCCCCGAATTTATAAATATCTGGTTTAAGGGATTTTTTAAAAAATCCACAGGCTTCGAAATTTCTGTACAATATTAAATATTGTAAGAAAAAAGTAAAATTCGAAGATTGATACAATTATGGGTAAACATAGGAAATTGCTGTAGGGTAGATATTTGATTCAAATGTTTTTCATCAACGAAAGAAATTAGAACAAATCGCCTCCAATTTTATTCTAGAATTCCATGCTCAACACTTCTAAGAATATATGCGATTTGTCGTTTGTTAAAAGTGATAAAATCATGATTTTCAACAATTTCGAAGTTTAGAGGAAAATTAGTAAGTGGGGATTAACTGTCGTTAATATTTTAAAATAACGTGAGAAAAACTTTTCTAATCATAGTCGATTAGTCAAGTAAAATTCTAAAAAATGTACAACCACTAATTTAATATCTTTTCTGTATAAAAATGACATTCTTACAATACCACACCAGTTAAATGAGACAAAGCAGTACAAGTAGCCCACGGGTTAAGAAAACTATTTATGAAACATGGGAAAAAAGGCTAGAGAAGGCTAATTAAGCCACATTCACAATTTCTAAAGGTGATGTTGTTATTCAAACCATGAGCCCTTGTATTCCGTTTTGTTGGATAATCTTTTTCAACTCTGGATTTAAATAAACCATGTGTAGGCGTAATAAATTTAAGAGACTGCAAAAAAAGGTTAAAGTAAAGAATACGCCCCCCTTAAGCCTTTGACTTAAAAGATTATCAAATATTTACATTGTGTATAAGCATAATCTTCAACGATCAAATGATTATCTAGATTTTTATTTATGCCAAGTATACATTCTTCAACACATTTTAAATGAAAATAAACTTCTAGAAAATAGTTAGAAACATTTTTTTCCTCAAATTAATAAGTGAATAGTTAGTTAAGGTGTTCAACTTCTCTAAAAGCGTACATAAAACCTCTGATGATTTT